>JANVCJ010088397.1:0-17500 GCA_026413505.1 Epizoanthus ramosus
AAATGCACCTGTCATCCCTGGAATATTATCCACGTAAAAAATCACATTGCTGGATGTACAATTTCAAGCGTAAAACGGCCATGAATGCTCAAAACAGCCTCTGTCAACACCGCGCGCGATGGAATTTTGCTGATTTCATCATTTTGGAAAAGAAATTATGGTCTTTTTGGCCGCGCGTTGCTCGAACTTCAAAAAAATCCTGTCTTAAAAACAATCACTCAACCAAGAGTATAAGTACAGTTGCTGCAAAATAACAAAAAGAGAATAACTGAGTGAATACTGTACCTGAAAACGTCAAGAGTTTGGTTAACGGCAGGATCTTTCGGTATATCCTCTGACAAGGCAAATAAAACCCTCAGTACGTATCTCTTGGCCACGTGCCACTTTTCATTCCATTCTTCTGTCTCCTCCTAGGAAAAAGGTGTAGCAGATGAGACAATATTTTATGGCTGTAAAATCCCTAAAAATTTCAAGGTTTTGTTTTGCCTAATCTACAAATTACCTTAAAACAATAATGGTAAAAATATGTACCAGAGATAGAGCTTACCTCAACCTCACGTTCTTCCTCTTCTCCTTCTCGATTGCCTTCATCGTCTTCTCCCCATCCCTTCACCTTCTCTTCCATCCTATGCCCTAACCATATCCGTTTCTGCTCCATCTTTTTGCTGGTTCTTTTTACCTCTTTCTGGCAGTGTTCCTCGGCAAATGCTCTCTTTCTTGAAGTACGCAGTAACATTTTGCATGCTGCAATTATAAATATACTTGTCTCGATTATCCATTACATGGATAATCGTTTTCCTAACTCTGAGAGAGTTTCTCAAACAAAAATGATTTCCAAATTGCAATAAATTATTCAGAAAATGGGTTTGACATGTATAAACTGCGAATGGAGATCATGACAGGTATTTGACAATTCATCAAACTTTAAATAGGAGGTGTAAAAGCCTCCCCAAATGACAAAAATGAGTGAGGTCACTCCTTAGTGATGGTTATAGACCTTGGTTCTACTTTTGTCCGGACTGTTAACGTCAAAACCGTTACAGTCTGGATGAAAGAACCAAAGTTTGCATACAAAGTGGCCATCGTATGGAGTTTGAAAAAAAGACACAATCTGATGGTGAATGAGCATTGCAATTTTTTTTTCCTGTGCGTATGTTATACTAGCCACAAAACTGTTCTGGATACAGCCCTTGCTAGCACCTTCAAGAATACCCCCTCCCCTGCATCCAAAGCTTCCAATTAAAGTAGTAGCACAGTCGACAGAAAGAAGTAAAAACATGGCAAGTGCTGAAGGCACAAGCCGAATTTTTAAAATATAAATGTATACTTCTTTCATGATAGCAGGGAAGACAGTCGCTTTGCAGCATCTGCACCACCAAGCTCCCAGCTGGCTATTAAAGGGACTTTTTAAAATAATTTACTGTTTCTACAAAATGGCCAGAATTTAATAAGTCAGCAAATGACTTGACTCAGTTTGATGAGTAGCAATAAAAATAAAACCCATCATGTACTTGTGTATCAGAAGTTCATACAGTAGGACCCCGGTTTAACGATATGCCATCTTTCTCCTTGAATGCAGCAGCGTTTCTTGTCCCATTGAGTCGCAGCTGACGTGAGCATGACGTGAGCATGATGCGAGTAGTGTGACCAGAGTCAGCGATGTTTGATTCTTCTCTGCAGTCAGTTGCAAGCATCGTTTTGAAAAAAATACAAAATACGAGAAGAAATTGGACAAACTATCGTCAAATTCATTGTGGTAGCATCCTGTCAGTGGAGTAACAACACAAGCATATTTGGAGAGATAAACAAATGAACAATGAAGCGAATTCATTGGAAAACAGCACCAAAACCAACATCTTGTTGACTGCGATCGTGGGCAATGTAGAAGAATTTGCTTGAGATTGAAAAATTCATCCTATATAAAGGTGAGAGATTTTTGCTGCATTCGAGGAATTTTCAACGTCACGAAACGTTGCTATAACTCCGACAGCACACAAGACCAAAAGCTGAAACTCAGTTTCGTAGTAGTTATTTACGTTGACAAAGTTTTTATGCATAAAAAAACAACAGGTTGAGTTTTGTTCAGGAGAACAATGGGTTGACAAAAATTCTTTGCTGCATTTGAATACTGACTGTACAGTCATTCTTCAAATGGGAGATAAAATTTCTGCAACCTTTGTTTTCTTACAGTAATCTAACAATCTTTTAAATCTAACAAAATCAGAACAAGAAGATCAATGATGTTTTCCTTAGTTTAGACTTAATTTAAGCTTTTTATCTGTAGAGCTTGTGAAGTTAGGCTGTTTGTTTTGGGGTCCAAAATTCCTTGAATTGGTGAAATTTCCTCAAATGTGAGGCAACAATTTAGTACCCATGTATATGAACACCAATTGAGGATTTTTAAAAGGATAAAGTTTTTACTTTTTAAATTTCAAATGGCACAGTGCTGAAGCAATTTTAATTGCCGTAAAATTTAAAACTTACCGTAAGCTCGCTTTTTCTAATTTCACCCTCAAGGCGCAACATTTTCCAATATGGCAGCTTGTTCTTCGGCTCGTATTGAAAGTCCAGTTTTTGATGTTCAAAGTCTATTTTATCCTCGAATTAACTTCACATGAATATATGCTCACACATTGAGAAACTTCAATCAAATCTCCATCTTTTCATACTCACAGCGACTGTTATTCATAAAAAATTTAGAAAATAATAGCTTTTTAAAATGGCCCACTCTAGTATCAAAATGCAGGTTTGTCTCACATTTCGAGGTCGCAGAATTTCACAAGGTGACCGGTCATGTCACCACCAGTCAAGTCCCATCAAAGGAAGAAGGATTAAAGTGGGTTAGGGTTAGGGTAAGGGTTAGGGTTAGGATTTATGGCAACTATACTGGTGGCGACTTGACTTGGTGGCGACATCGATTGGTGGCAACATGACCATAAACCATTTCACAAAACATGATCATTACTTGCACGAAAAGAAAAAAATTCCAGCCAAAGACATGAATTGTGGAAGCAAATGGAGGATACTGTTACTGTGTTAGCTTGTGCTGTTGTTTTGTCTGAACCTTTTATATACACAATGGAAAATATTTAAGAAAAAAATCGATATTTTACTTTTATAATTTTTGTGAAATTGTGGTACTAGTCTCATGTATGCTGACACAAGCTGCGTCACAATGCCATACTGACACTCTTTGAATAGAACAGCACTCATTAAATATATTATGTATTATTCTATTTCGTTCTACTTTTTGTTCGGCGTACACGAGGCAACTACCGAAATTGTTATGCACCGGTCAGTGTTAATCCCTGCCGCCCCCAACCCGGGACATGCGGGGACTATGCGGGCCAAATAGCACGGAATTCTTCTTTCAAAGTGTGCGGGGTACATTTTTTAACAAAAGCGCAGCCAGAGCGGGGCTATTCACATAAAAAACATGCCCCGTTTGCTGGGACGTTCAACTGTTTTCAAAATCTTCAAAGATGAAAGCCCCGCTTAGTCCCCGCATGTCCCGGGTTGGGGGGAGCGGGGATTAACATTGACTGGTGCATTAATCGGCTCTCACAAGTTTCGGAAATTACTTATGTTTACGATATTTAGTAAAGATAGAGCGGCTCTATATAAGAAGATTTTGCTGCAAAATCTCTATTAATATTCATTTTCCGCGTGTTCTTGAATGATTGACAGCCATTCGAACAATAGAATTTTTATGCACGGTGGCCGTCTCAGAATATTTAATGGTTTATGTGAAAGAATTTAGAATTGATAACTTGACTAATACAACAATTATATTTGAGATGTATTTATCTGAGTTGCACACATTTGAATTTGAAGAATGAATAGCGGAGTATATTCAATAAAAAATCATGCATACAACTGCTACAAATTATCGCTGATGATAGAGTTGAACCTGCTGCCGTTTTATTTCCACGAAATGGTGCGGAACATGTAAATTTTGGGGGCGGAGCTAAGGCTTTTATAGCCATCCTCTTTGTTTAACAAAAAGATAGACTAGCCTGAGATGCATAATTGCTGCATATTCCCAAGCAGTGATAACGAAGTAAGTAAGATTGAGGAGTCTCCCATTCGAAGAATGACTGTAGTCCGGGCTCGGCCCAAAGGCAAAGACAGCAAATTCGACTAAAGTGCGACACTTGTACTTGCCCTAAATCGAAATACACTGTATGCGAGTCTTTGAATTCGAGCAAAATCTGCAAAGAAGTGCTTTAATACCGTACCTTCCCAAGTAAAATTGAATCATCCGTTATCCAACCAGGACAGAACTGAATTTTAAAGGTCGTTTTCCCAACTTTGCAGCGCCCTCGCCATTCTCGTTCCCAGAGCCCACGTTTCTTTAACGCCTGGCCGGCTGGAAACGAAGGGCTCTGGACGCACTGCAACGGCCGACGCACCTGATTGGCTGGTTCAAAATGGCTGCGCAGGCTAACCGTTAACGGAATTTTCTACGCATCATCATTTACTTCCTGTTGACACATTACATTTCGGTTTCGGCGCCACTTGGTGGGTTCAAACTCAAAGCAAAAATTAGATTTTCGTCAAAGACTTCGCCGATTATCAAAACAACGACTGCTTTGATTTGAAGGATAAATTAAACAATCAAATTATATCGACAAATTTCTAATATGGCTACAATTTGGAACTGCATAGCTCCATGCATTACAACAGTACAAGTAATTTTTACTTAAAATATATACAGACATAGACTCAATCATGCCGCATTTATTTATATAAATCGACATGTATAAAGTTTCTTGGTTGTCTCGAAAATGGCGGCGACGCCGACGAAGCCGGTTGACGATGTTTTTGATTCAAATCAGTGCATCAGTCGCAATGAAATTGTTCCATTAAGAAATCACCCGTTGTCGATATTTGGCAACCAGAAACATGGTATTCTGGAAAAGATTGAGAAGCTTTTGTCTATCACTCTGAGTTCACAAGACAACAACCCAAAGAAAATATATTTACCATGCTCGTCAAAGCTGGACAAGGCTCTGAGTTTTCGCGACATTGTCTCCAGAAAAGCAGAACGATAGCCGCACAAAGCATGGCAGAAACCAGACAGAAATCCCTTCACCATCTATCCCTGCTCCTCAAACTAAAATGGACAAATGTCGAAAGAGAACTCACACCTGAGAGCAACCAAGCGAGAGGTTAAGAAGCGAATTTCTAGATCTCCTTCTCGTGAGGCCATTTTCTTCTGAAGGCAAGCTGAAAGGCTGTCACTTAGTCCCCAAATAAGGAAGTCCGAATATCTCGGACTTCCGGAAAGCAGTGCGTCCAGAGCCCTTCGCTTTCCTTCCCAATGACATGCGCAGAAGGTCTCTGGGGACGAGAATGCGCCCTCGCCAGCTGCCCTCGCCCTGTCAGCGATATGACATGCGCAGTGTTTTTTTTTTGGCACGATCAGCCTCGTTTTGAAGCAGTTAGCATGTCATGACGGGCAGTGTCAGCGGCTTCTCTAACGAAATTTTGCTTTTCCGCGCGCGGGAAGCTCGAAGAACGGTTCCGGCCAATTCCAAGCAGTGCAGTGGTGATCGACCAAATATTTTTAAAACAAATGAAGAGGACGAGGCCAAAACGAAAAAGACAAAATAGTGCAAATCTCAGAAAGAGAAACGGCAATGATGACTCGTCACTGACACCGAGCTTTTGTCGAAATTCGTCTTGGACTTGGAGTCCAACTGAGTTGGAGTTGGAAGAACAATATCGATGCCCTACATGTATATGAGTTTGTACTTGAGGTCGATGAAGATTGAAGGTACGTGTTGTAGGGCTAGATGTGAATGGAATTTCGAGGAGGGGGTGGGCTTATTGCTAAGTACACATTTCAATTTGGAACAATGTGTTGTGCACCGTTTGTATTTCGATCAGGTTCTGAGGTTGGTTGCAACCAAGGCGGATGACTGAATTAGTGAATATACGGGATGATACAGATAGTCCAGTCAATCTGGTTTGACGTCGGAGATATTTTTGCAAGAAAATGTTGAGAAAGTTGTCCTTTAATAACATACTTTAAATCCCAAAAAATCCCACTGGGGGAACATCTCGAAATTGCGAGACATATTTTTCAAGTCTATAGTAGAACTCGACTAACTCATTTCCATATTATTTTTAGTTGATTTGTGTAAATATTATCTAACTGACGGAATCCATAGACCTCAACTTTGGCAGCCCAAATGCGGGTCATTGTCGTCAGAATACAAACGTTCAAGCTTTAGGGCCGTAGGGGATGTCCCAGGAAATGCTTTTTCTAGCAGATATAGAACCAATTTCTTATTTTGATTCTTGCTTGACAACGTCTTCTTGAAGTTTGAATTGATTGAAAAACGAAGCTTCTTTTCAGATTTTTTCTGATTTTTCACATCCAAATGCGGATCAGACCCGCGAGTCGCAGGTCGCTTGGGGTCCATGGGAATCATTCACATTTTTAATTGCGAGAGGGGCTCGCAGATTCATGATATGTGTCGAGTTTCTTTTTTGTCTTGCGGTTTGACAGTCCTTATATGGAGGTAACATATTTCGCTTCCGGTAGCGGAAACAAAAGTGCCCTGGGACCAAGGTTGGGTTGGAGGGATTGGAGGTAACATAACACATTTCTCTTCAACGGGTCATTCCACGGTAAGCCGTATGTTGTGGAGACGACATTTGGAGACATATTTTATGCCATCAAATGAGGATGAATATTCTTAGATCCTCAATTTTACTTTTACTGTGAAGTTACCTAGGGAAGGTATTCATACATGTTTGCCACTATGCTTGCAAACATACGTGTGCCTCAGGAGGGTGCCATTTTCCCTGTTGCGGAGACGACATCAGAGAAATGACAAATTTTGATGTCACAATTTTAAATCAAAATTCCTCTGAATGTACAGAGCTTTACAAATCTTCTGATTTATATTATTTTGTATAAATGTATCAACAGTGTCAACAAGTTGAGGGCAACTTCTGAAAGCATTTCATTTTTTTTTCAATCAAAATGTTCATAATTGACAGGTGCCTTTGTCGCAGAGATATGGAGACGACAAAATCTCTACTTGTTATTTTTTAGTCAGAAGCTACCAGATATATTGCTTTCAATATTATTTAGAAAACCATTCACCCCATTGCAAGCGTATTTCTAGCTGTATGACCATTATGAAGTACCGTAAAATTCCGATAATAAGCCCCCCCCCCGAAAATAAGCCCCCTCACCATATTTTATAGAGGCTTTGTATGGAATTTTAGGTAAAATGGGCTTTGAACAAAAATAAGCCCCGGGGCTTATTTTCGGAATTTTACGGTACTGTAGGTTAGCATGATTGTGCATAGGGCACGACTGTTCCAACCGGAATTTTATTTCCTGTGCATCTGGTACGCATGCCGAAAATTAAGTGGCGAGGGTACCAAGCCTTGCTCTGGCCATCTCGCGTTGCATGCTGATCACATTCTCGTTAGTATTTTTCTTTTGAGGTTGTGAGTTTTTTACCGTTTTCAAGTTCCAGTTCTTCACCTAAATCGATATGCTTACGGCCCGTGGTGTTTATGTTTTTCAGGAATTATTTGTTAATGTGCCAGTTCAGGGAACTTTTCAAATCATGTTGGAAGCCGAATTCAATTTCAAGTCATCAGATCAGTCTGTATTTATATTTATATGCACTGTCAAGCTTCAATATTTTTTTAATCAATTTTTTCTGCTGTTTAGATAAATTGAAGAGAAAGCTTATGGAGCATACAAATATATACCGTCGATATACAAAAACTTAGCAATCTAACTCTAATCTAGTGAACTAAAAGGAAAAGAACAGAAGTGAAGTATCAAGTACTGTTATCCACAGACTGGACTATATCAGTATATGCAAACAAAACTTGACTCTTACTCTTAGGCAGCCGATACAACTCTGTACAATGTCTGTACAGCAGTACCATATACCAGCAGATATTTTAAAGATTTTTGACAGTTACTTATTATAAAAGCAATGTTTAAGAAAGGACAAATGTATAACTTAATGCAAACTGAAGAGCTGATACAGCGCCATAGTCTGTCTCCCCGTGATCCACAATCGCGCCCACGTCGTCAAGGCCTTAAGCATCCTCTCGATTTATAATAATTCACATGTAGCCTGCAGATCGAAGAACCACGTCGCGTGAAATCTATTTTCAGTTAAAAGTAATTTCCCAAGCTTATCCATGCCGGAGCAGTCACATACATACTGCATACTTATTACTATACTATCCTGTGTAAAACTCTTGTGGGCCTCAGGCATGCGACATGAACAGAACCAAACAAAAACCAATACAATAGCCACCCTATGCAAACCGGCCGGTCGCAAATGGCAATGATTCTAAGAAAATATAAGATAACACACGTACAGTACATATTGGCCGAAATAAATATAATTATTTTATTAATCACTTTTCCTATATTTCTTGCTATACAGTCCGAATAAAAGCATTGAGCTACAATAGATCCAAGAGATGATGGAAATGACCGGCCAGAGACTACAAATGCTGTCACAAGGCTAGACCTCACAACAGCTCAGTCGTTTTGGTCGTAAATTTGAGGAAATGAATTTCGTGCTGGTATAGCTCTGGCAAACAATTCGAGTTAAATTACCTCCTGTTTTGTTTGCATGTAAGCCATAAACAATTTGTGGTTGCGCATCGTGCCATCAGTGATGTCTGTCCCAAACCCAGATCAGCAAGTCGATCAACTTCAACACACGCAGTGCATGTTTCAAAAGTGCCCCTTCCATTAGAACTGATATTAGAAATATACCTGATCGTAGCGTTTCGAGTTAGACATCACGTTAAAGCCCTTAAAAACTACAAAAGTTATGGTTTCCTTTTTTAAAACTAAGTTCAAAACATTTAGAACGAGGAGCGAAAAGCTAAATAATCTGGTGACAATCTCTCGTTGGCCATTGTTGTGTCCTCTTCCACATCTCAGATTTCGCAAAAATCGAAATTCTGGCTCCATAACTTTGGTCTATATCAACACCTGTCAACATTCGGGAGTCAAAAATGACGTAAAACCTAATATATTTAGTTATATCGGTTCCAAGCCGGACCGACTGCTTTGTAGTTGCTTTTCGGCCATATTCTTCATCTCCGAAAGGCAGTATTCCTTCGACACCGAGTACGCTTCCAAATAAGGCTCAGCCAATCACGTTGTGTGGAGCACGAGCTCTTAATACATAACAGTCTGAAATTAATTAATATCCTGTTATCACGGTCTGAAACAGTCGTGAGGTGGGGGAGGGGTGGGGGCTTGTGGATGTGGGTTAGAGAGAAGGAATTCTTCATATAAAAAGGGCAGTTTTAAACAGAATAGTATTATTTTTAGATTCTTGTGGAGTGGGGGAATCATGATTTTAGATACAGTAACTTAAAGGTTAGGGTGGAGGTGGTGCCAGGATGAGTGGGGGGTACTCCCTTGTAAAGTATCAGAGGAGCTCGTCGGAAAACCTAAATGTGGTGAATTAATTCGTAATTAAGGTATGTTCCCTGTCTGAGGGGTCAAAATTGACCCCTCAAAATTCTTGCCAAAATCAAAAGTTGGTTCATTTCTTTAGTGGGATAGAAATTGATTTTGCAGTTTCAAAAGTGCAGAGATTTCTATACAAACTTTGTCGCTAAGGCGGCCATGGAGGCCACCATATTGAAGAACATGCTGCAATTGCTGTCAGCGGTTGAGTTTTTTCCATGCAAATCTCTTGTGAAGTTCAGGTCGTTGATATACTGTATTTAAGAATGGGGCTCTGGGATTAGCATGGGGGCATTTATTCGAGAGGGGGGCACTTATTCGAGTGGGCGCTTATTTTAAAACCCAAAGTTTTGTGAAAACATTTTCAGACATTTTTAAACAATTTCCTTAAACTAAACATGAATACTGCAAGATATGAAACGTTTGTTTAAAAAAAATACTTTTGGGGAGGTACATGTAGGGGGGGGGGCACTTATTCGAGGAGGGGCGCTTATTTAATATTTGATCCTCCAAGAGGGGCGCTTATTTGAGGGTGGGCGCTTATTTGAGGAAATACGATATATGACCATAACAGAATTTTAAAGTTTGCAGATGGTGTAGTTGGTAGTGTGAGAATGCTTTGTCTGCTTTTGAAGCTGAATTTAGGTGTATAAGCATATATGGCTATTCTCTTTGTAAGTTTTTAATTTTTTGCTCGTTTTGTATCTCGTTTTGATCAGTGTAGAATATGCAAATCCACAAAATGTCACGGTTCAAGTGAGAGATCAAAATGTTTCGCAGCACGATAATTTCACGTGGTGTTAATGAAGTATTGTGTATTGTATTGTGCTGTATTGTGTTTGACACATTCTATATAATTTACCGTGATGAAGAAATGAACGTTTATTATAGTGGCACCTCATCAAATTTTTACGTATGCAAGATTTTAACTTGCACATGCACAGCTATGTGGAGCAATTGAATCTGCATTTCTTGCTTTGCCTGCATGTTTCCGCATTGACAAACCGTTGAACAGAGGGACGCCACTGATTCGTTGCTAAGGATATACTTCTTGCACTTGTTATCCCACAAATTCCAAGGTTAAATTTTCAACCTAAATGAATCTAACATTGCTGCCAGAAAAAGCGAGGATTGAATAAAATCACGGGTAAATAGAGCAGTTTAACTTCCAATTTTCCGCAGGTCGATTGGCTGGGTCAAAGATTAGAGACATGCAATAATCAATATGATGGTAGAAATTTATCCGATCCAAACCAAATCGATACCACTTGTTCTATAGGTATAAATGAAAAATAAAAATATTTCTGTCGGAAGCGTGAGCACAAAAATGATTTGAAGTAAAGTTATGGCATCATGAAGTTGATGTTAGTGTTAACAACTTTCTCTGGTCATAACTTGGGAACAAAAGCGCTTCTGACAGAATTTTAGATTTTTATGTCAAGTTTAAATTCCAGTTAAAATTATTATTTTTATTCCATTGAAATGGAAAAGAAATAATACACATTTTGTACTTTTTTGTGCCCACGGGCATACTTATTGGAATATCGACAACAACAACTTACAATACAGTAACTTTATTTAGCACTCAGTGGAACTTTACAGTTAGTTGACAGGATTAGGAAGGTAACAGAAATTGAGTGCAGGTCACCCGTAGTAACCATAAGGGCTAGTCGAGACGGGTGGCCTTTAATGGAGAGATGATTGATAGAGTTGGGTCAGTAGAAAATGTTTTTTTTGAGTGAGCTACATATGTTTACAAACTATTTCAATAACAAAACAATTACACACCATAGGTGTGAAATTTGACACTTATCAAGATGTTTTTAGAAACTTTGATGTTTGTACTTTAAAAATGTGTAACAGCCACTAATATCAGTGAAGTATATATATTTTTGACTCAAGAACGACCCTCTGAGACAGGAAACATACCTTAAAGATAATTAAGTTAATTAAAAAAAGATCAAATAGCACATGGGTTTCATGAACACAATTGATAAGACTTGTTTGAGTGTTTCAGTCCAAACTTACATAAAGTATATTTTATACCAGCTCAATTTCTGTCATGGAGATGACATTTCTGTCACGGATACGACAATCTGTCGCGGAGGTGACAATGCTAATGAATTGAATGTTTATTAACAACAAAAACAAATAATTTAGATTGTTTTATGAACATTATCCCATTTTAAGTTTTGGTTTAAAAGAATAATTACAATCAATTTCATCTCAAAGAAATAATTTTAATTGCCAGAACTTAAATGCTTGTTTCTGCAAAAGAATGTCGGCTCCGTGACAGACTGTTGTCTCCGCGACAAACAAATGTTGTCTCCGTGACAGAAATTGAGCTTGTATAAAATATACTTTATTTAAGTTTGGGATATTTTGGTTAATACCACAGCTTTCAAGAGACTTGTAGTAAATTAAAACTTTTGATCCTATTATTAAAAAATTATTTCCTGTGTGAAATAACAAAAACTTTTGATGGACAAAATGTCGCAGAGATGACATTTCCCCAATGGAACAAGCCTGCTGCCTAAACCGTTTCACTGAGCTAGTATCCTATAACTGCAGTATTATGGGCTCCCCAATGGAACAAGCCTGCTGCCTAAACCGTTTCACTGATTAACTAGTATCCTATAACTGCAGTATTATGGGCTCCCCAATGGAACAAGCCTACTGCCTAAACCGTTTCACTGAGCTAGTATCCTATAACTGCAGTATTATGGGCTCCCCAATGGAACAAGCCTGCTGCATAAACCGTTTCACTGAGCTAGTATCCTATAACTGCAGTATTATGGGCTCCCCAAGGTTTTTGTGTCCCGGCATCATTTGGCTGAATTAATTTTATTATTACTTAATTAAAACGATCTATATTTGTTGTCTCTGTGACGGGGATTTCTGTATTTTTCATAATTTATTACAATTTATGCACCCTTGTCGATATCCGATCTCACTAATTTATCATATAAACATCAACTATTGAGCAACAATTATAGTCATAAAGTTTAAGTTCCTGTCATATTGTTTAGAAAGCAACTTCTGAGGCTCAAAATACCGTGGAATGTCCCCTTCTCAGTTCTGGAATAAAAAAAATCCTGGGACTGGTGTTCAAGAATCCAAAATGGTGGACAGAACACTCAAAGCGGGACTCAAAATAGTAACTTTGGGGGATGATTATAGCAAGACTTCTACTTTGAAATTTACTTTATTCATGAAACAAGCCAAATGAACTAAAATCTCTTCAGGTACTTCTTTAGTTTTGATTGACTCAGTAATTTTACTGCCGAAATTAACCTCAGGATATGTGACGACTTATCGTGAAGATCAGAAGTACGGAATTTTTTTGAGTGGGAACTCGGTTTTGGCTTCTAAGCTGGAGATATATAGCCGCCTAGATTACTTAGTAAGATATCCACCCTCTGGGAATTAAACAAAAACTTCCAAGCCCCGAGATTCTGACACTGGTTTACTATCGATTAGTGGGTGCACAGGAAATGTATACTCAATGAGTGTGTTGGTGTCATGGCGCAGATTGAAATATAAGCAAATGTATGGGCCAAAATTGACTTTGACAGTATCTCAGTGAATACTGAAATAAAATAATGAATTTGTACTTGCCTCATGTGTAGAACTTTGGTGTTCTTCTTGATCTCTGGTAGCGATTTCAAGCCATTTTGACAGGTTTTAGTGGGTTCGATTTCGGCCCTTACAAAATTTGCTTATGTTTCGCTCGGCGCTATGACACCAACATCGATTTAGTATGGTTTTCAGTGGTGGGTACGGGTGTTGGCATTATAAAAAGGAGATGTATCGAAAATCATTGGCGGACATCAATATTCAATAGCCGAGTGTTTTTTTATCTCTTCGAGCAGATTAAAGACTGCTTGAAGTCTCTTGTTAGAAGTCTCTTGTTATACAAGGAACAGTGTCTCAAATACATACATATGCTAAATTAGCAATGTACTGTAGGCCCTTGGCAAAGGATGACAAAATGTGTTTCAATGTGCAAAAGCATTTGTATAAAAGTTTAACAGTCAAACCAGTATGCAATTTTGGCCAAAACTACAGTACAACGATCGAGTCACTCCATCACCAGGTGCCTGGATGAACAAGCACTTTTCTAAGATCCATTCGAAGCCAGACACCCTTTCGTTGTTTTGAAACCAATGACTAAGGGTGATAAAATGATTTAGTAATTATCATGCTATTATAATATGCAAATTAGTTCTCCTATGCAGCATTTGACTGGAAAAATATGACTCGCAATGTCGGGATGTTCCCCCAATTGATAGGTTTTTTGGGATTTCCAGTATGTTATAAAGGACAACTTTCTCAATGTTTTCGTGCAAAAATATCTCTGCTTGCAATTTGTTTGACATTGAGCCCTGAAATCTCGTAGATTGACTGGACTATGATAGCAATTCAGTCTCCAGTGTTTGCATTGTCACAATAACAAAAAAATACAAATATACTTGGGTTTCTTTTGTACTTTGAGGACCATTAATAATTGCAAACTTCGAGCTAAAAACCCTCGGGTGACCAATCGATAAAATCAGATATATCGGAAAATCAATCAATAAATCGATATCACTCGATAAAATCACGTTGATCGATACCAGTTATATCGATCAATCAGTGAAAATCGATACTCACAACTTTCCTTCCCAAAATCAATCTATTATTTTTATTAAAATCGTATCGATTTCATCCATTTTATCAAAAGACCAAAAACTCAGAAGCTACAGTAACCTCTTTAATATCATTTTGTATAAAACATGGGAGTCCATGGTAGTCTATACTCTGGCTGGCACTTTGTTCAACCCCCCCCCCCTGAAGAACCTACATGTACAGTGTAGGGCCTCTTATTTTTCAATTATTTACTGCCCCAAAATATGAGAACAGCATGTAATAAAACCGATTTCAGCAGCAAAATTCTGTTAAAGCTTCTTGTATGTGTTTGATAATATTTCCTTCACTGTTACAACTTACAGCATGTATCACACCCATAGTTGCAAAATATTTGCTTTGACCAGAAATTTTGATCAGGCCATACATTTCTTTATAAATTTTCACAACACTGAGTGATCAACCACAATACATGAAATAATTTCAAGATAGTTTTAATCAGCAGAAATACCTATAAACTTCATGAACTATCACAAATCGAACTAAATTACTGTGAAATGGATGTTGGCTTGAGTCAACTTTTCAGGCCACAAACTTGTGACCAAAGAACGAGTGAAGAACAGGCAACGTTCATACAACCACTCTAAAGTTACCACATCCGGGTGTATCAAATCTGAAACTTTAAGCAGGGTTGCCACTAATAATTACTTGAGGCGAATTTCAAGGACTCTTCCAGGACATTGTAAAGTAAATTCAAGGACTTTCTGTATCAAATAAAACTTGACTTCCTCACACATTTTGAATGTAGATTGGCTGAAACTTGACAATAAAAAACAACCAATGACAGATCATGTTAAAAGATTCAGGCAGCTTGTTTGGTAAGCCACCATGTTTAAATTGGAATCACATTTTACATCTAGGTCATCTCATAAAGCAGTAGCTTTGAAAGCAAGCAATAAGGCAGCCAATAGAGATTAAAACAAATATAGATGATGAAAAATATCACATTTTTCCGGGTGATTAATTTTTTTTTCTGGGCGGCTGAAAGCTGTTCTGGGTTGGCGTAATGAATACACAGCTCTGTACTAGTGCATGGGCCCATTAAAGAAAATCCTAATTTCAGACCCTGTGGAGATTTGCATTATTGGTGCTCAAATGTAAAACAAGACTTGCAGACCAGAGGAAAATTAAATGTTTAAACTTGTATGTATTCATTGGTTCATATTTTTTTTATTTTTGTGTATACAGTTCGCAAGTTTGATTTCAGATGTTGTGGTCATTATTAAATAGTGAAACCATGACGGTTATTTTTGTGCAATCAAAATAATTACATTTTATAGCACTTGTGAATTTGTTTTTTCAATATTATTTTTGAAGCAACAGCTGCCCTGCCAACTAGCAGAGCTAGATGGCCGAGTCTATTGATAGACCTTGCAAAAATAATATAATTATTATATAATAGGCAGGGCTCGGCATTAAGCAATTTAGGTCACTGGCCCATCGGGCCAGTAAAGTTCAAATCTAACTGGCCCGGCTTGAAAGTGCACTGGCCCGATTTCCCAAATGTTTGCATCTCACTCATCAGAAATTATTTCTCGGCACCTTCTCCACAAAACAAAGTAGCATTTGTAGAAGTTAAGAAATGATTTGCTGGCCCCATCGGGCCACCAGTTTTTGAAAGTTACTGGCCCGTACTGGCCTGAAGGGGAAAAAAGTGCGTTCGGGCCATCGGGCCAGCGTTAATGTCGAGCCCTAATAGGATTTCCAGCTGTATATCTGTTTTTCTCCCTATTTCAGATGTTTTGTGGATGGTCTTGCAAAACTAGTGTTTCTAACAAATCTTTGTGGACTATTACCCATGGTTTCATTTGATTTTTTTGCAGGTCATTAGGCTTGATGCCAGCACAATTTTCATCAGACCAGCAAACTTGCTGAGCTCACAGGCTCATGCAGGTCTGAAGCCACTGTGAAACATTCCAGCTTAAGAGTAATTAAATTTGAATGCGTTATACTGGCTGATAACAAGACATGGAACTCTAAGGTTTTCTAGGTGTTGTCCATTTTTTCATCATTTTCACAAGGCACAGCATACTGGCTTAAGACATACCTGATATTTCAGCAAATTATCATTTAATTCAATGTCATGTGTACACTTGTTGGGGAAGGGATTTTGCAAAAAGAGTATGTTTTGTCTGCTCGTGAGAATGATGAAAAAAACCATCCCCAATGCGGCCCCTTAGCTTGTGTAATATGCCAGTCTTTTCCTTTGAGGTTTTTCATACTGTAAAATACATCATCAGGTTCACCTTAATCAGACTCAAATATTTAATTAGAGCAGAAGCCAACATAGTTATTACTGGTGCCAGTCTGGTTGTTGTGCTTTCTAGATTCTTATTCAGGAATTGTATAAGGAGTCAAGGCTAATAAATAATAATAATAATAATAATAATAACAATAATGCCTTTATCCATCGGACGGCATTTCCACGAAGTAGTGGCTCTTCATCTGCTGGAGGACCAATGGCTTAGCGTCCGTGTCCAAGGACGGTGGGGTGAAAGAAAGTCACCAAATACAACCCCATAGCCAAGCCAAGCATCGAACCCAGGACCTTCTGGTTGGGAGTTAGGTGTTGTAACGACTGACCCAATCTTGTGTGCACACGCATGTACACTATAAGGGGTGAAGAGAAGGAGGGGGAGGGGGTGGTTGCAGTTTTTGAAGGTACTGGTCAATAGCCTGGCCAATGGAACAATTTGGAAAGTGATATTAGGCAGATTTTGCAAACATACACTATTGTGATGTAAAAGTGTGAGTGCTACTTGACCTGACTTTATGCAGAAGTGGTTGCATTGTGTTCATGAACAGATTTTTTAGTTATTGCATCGTGAAAACGAATTCAATGTGATGAACTAATTTGTTTGCTCTTATTTTGAACATTATGTTGTGTTTGCTGCTACTTACAGTAGTCCGCCCAATGAGATAACCTATACTTCCGGGGAGAGAGGTATGATAACACACCTACATTGTGGGGATCAATGGTTGGATTTGTGGGGACCAGAGCGGGTCCCCACAACTTTTTATGCTTTGGCTCTAATGGCAAATGGCATAACTTATCAATTTATGCGATTTAATGATACATTCACGAATATTATAAGTTGGTTCGTTCTCAGCTCAGCAACTGTGGTCTGGTGGGGTGACCGGTCATGTCGCCACCAATTGATGTCGCCACCAATTGATGTCGCCACCAGTCAAGTCCCACCAAAGGAAGAAGGATTATTTAAGGTTTAGGTTAGGGTTAAGGTTAGGATTAGGATTAATTAGGGTTAGATTAGGGTTATGATTAGGGTTAGGGTTTAGGGTAAGGGTTAGGTTAGGTTAGGGTTAGGAGTA
>JANVCJ010088398.1:0-10592 GCA_026413505.1 Epizoanthus ramosus
GAGTTATATTAGATACGTGAAAACACTCGTAACTACAGTGGAAAACGCTCGACTTCGGCAATCGTGCAGGCTACTTGGAGCCACTTGTTTCTAAATAAACGCAGCCCTTATGACACCGGCAGTGAATTTCTCTGTTTTCCATCGAATTAGGATAAACGGCTTTCCACCAATCATGCAGAGAGCGCGTTATGTATAGTTTATTTTAAACAGAGTCCCATTCAAACCAGCTTTGCTGAACTGGGCATCTCTGTCTAAATATTGTTAAATAGATAAATAAATAAATTATAATATTGTTTTCAAATATGACAGTGTCTAACCTTCAAGCGCTTAGCAGCAGGTGTTCCTGGAATAGCGCGTGCTCTGTCGTGAAGTTGTCTCAAGAACGAATCCACAGATCCCTGACCATTTCCTGATGATTCAGATAAAAAAATAAAACCAGGTGTGTTGCATAACATTTAAACCGGGAAAAATCTCAACTTCCAATTTGATGTCAATATAATAATAATTCTATCAGCGGCGAGTATCACCTTTAAACTTACTTTTTGCACGACTTGCACTGTTTGGAGCATCGTTCATCTCATGTTTGATTAACTATAGAGGTAAAGTAATATGTCATAATATAAACTATATTGTTACTTTGCTGACATTCTTAAACTCACTCTTTTTTTATCTTACATCAAAGACACGTTTCGTTACATCTGTCCTCGTATCAAAACAAAGACACAAACACAAGCAACAAAAACACAAGTGCAAACATAAACGCAAACGCAAAAACAAGCGCAAACGCAAACGCAAACGCAAACGCGAACACGAACGCAACACGAATGCGAATGCGAATGCGAACGCAAACGCAAACGCAAACGCAACCACAAAACAAGTACAATCACAGACAGACAAATAAACAAAAAAAATTAACAAACACATATGAAACACCGATTCTCTCTGGGTGCCAGAGGTTATTCTCGCTCTAATGTCCAGTTGACTGAGTCACGCGCGCAGCGTAATAAACGTCTGGCACCCAGAGTAGTTCTCGTGCTGACCTCTCTCACCGCATTACCTTCTGTTGCTTAGTCTCAAACGATGGCGCTGAAGGATCTACTATCTTACAGCATCCATGGCCACAGTTGCTACAAGTTAAGCAAAACAACTGAGGAATTCCTTATCATATCAAATGTTATATATAAAGTAAACTGGTAAGAAAGTGAACGTACGTTTGTTCCAATATTAGCCATAAGCGTTCTTTCTCTTGGGCAGCGCCACAATTATGGAACTCACTACCTGAATCGTTAAAACGTTCTTCAAACATTCAATCTTTTAAGTCAAATCTCAAGACCTTTTTATTCAAGAAGCACTATTGTACCAATTAGAATTTGTTTTTGATTTCAATCTGGTTCTTAATATTGTAAACGCATTGAGGCATAGCTAAATGCGTACAAAAAACCGTTTTTATTATATTTTATTATTATAAGCGAATAGTATCCAGCTAGTATTGCAATGATGTGCCGAGTGGGATTCAAAACCTTATACAGAAGGGGAGTGGGATGAATGAAGTCACAACGAAAGGGGGCTGTAGTGGATAACAACAAGAACCAAATACAGAAAACATCCGCTTTGGGCGGCACAGAGTCAGGGTTACATTTCAAGGCATTCCTGATAATCCTGTGTTTTACTTGAAGCAACTCGTAAGGTTTGATTTCGCGGGGGCAAATTATACACTATAGAGTAATTTTAATGCAGGGTTGCCATTATATTCACTCAGTCAAAGAAGCTTTTGTTTGACTGAGTGACTATAATGGCAACCCTGTATTGACAGACAATTGTGCTTGCAGGAAAAGGATATATTTGTTTGTTTGCACAGCGATGATTGCAAGGTCCTTTTGTTTTCTGAGTTCCGCGGCTCTTGTCACCTTCAGGTCGCTTTTCTGCAAATATCGTTTAAATGTCTAAGTCTAATAACTAATTCTGTGAATGAGAATTTCTTGTATACGTGTTTGCATTCACAATACATAGAGAATTGATAGTTTTGTGATGTGTGTTTTAAATAACTTATAGATACGAAACAACATTGCAAGAAACACAAGGTAACTTAGAAAAAGCCGATCGAGAACAAAAACTGCTACACCGAACTTATATGCGGTGACTGACACCTCTAAAGGAACAAAAACTATATTCGAAAACAGATTATTGCCAGCCAGCTTCAAATGCCCGACGAAATATCTCTCTTTTGAAATTGTCCTTTTAGACTTGTGGAATTGGCTGCTCACTAACTGGTAAGCTGAAATATCGAGAACAATCGAAAACAAGGAAATTTTCAATGGGTGTGGAAATCAAGTTTATGAAATCAGTGTGGTCACTTGTTGCTTGAAACTTACCCGTACGTTGAGTACCTTGAACATTCTCCTTGACTACTGGTTGCTGCTTAATCTAGAAAATGAATACGATTTATAACACGATTGGAGTTGGTGTGATATCCCATGGAGTGTACCGACTAAACCAATGTAAATGTGAGGTTAGTTGAAGAGTTGTTCTGATATCATCTCATATCAAAAGTTAGCAAATTAATTGCAACGATACATGGGCAAACCATTCCGTTACTTCTTTTGGCAAATTCAATGGACATACCTCTTTCGGGAAATAGGAACCACTGTAATATGGTGTAAATGTTGTAGATACATCAACACCAACTGTAAAGAAAAAACGTTTTCACAATTTTTGAAGAAATTGCAACAGTAGTACAATAAAGGTTTTTGAAGAAAGAGAGAAATAATAGTACAATAGCACAGAACTAACTGTTAGTATTATATATACCTTATTCTAACACTTATGGTCGAGCAGATTGAATAATTTTGGTGAACCTTAATAGTTTTCAAGTCGTCATACACAGTGCTTCTTTTTTCAGGAGATGCACCATGACTTATGCAAATATGGATAAGTTAAATTGCATTGCCTGTCTTGAGTATTATTTTTTGTGAAAAGACTTATAATTTTGATGAAAGAATGACTTCAAGGAAAGTAAACTGTCATGGACATGTTTCAGTTATGTAATTTTATGTGTTTTAATATACTTACCATATTCTTGGCTTATCAAATTAATCGTAAGTTCTGGATTTTTCCCTGCTCGCCGCACTTCTATCCGTTTGCTCCAAGTACCATCTCTAATGAACACAGCATCGCTATCAAATTCATATTCAAGAAGAATTATTGTTATAGTATTATAATACATTTATTTCGAAATCCAAGAAAGGAGAAATAATACTATAATGTCGTTAGCATATCCAATTTCAAACCTGCCCGTTTAAAACAAGGAACAAATCCACTCTGTACGAAACATATAACAGGAGAGAGTGTGAAATATGCTTATAACTCTATGCTTACCCCAGACGTTGTTTGAAGACAACTTTGTTCTCAACATCACCGACCAGGAGCACACAAAAATGATTAACCCGACTGGTGGCATTCGAATCCTGACGCTTGAGGTAGTTCGTCATTGTCACAATAACTTGAAAGTCTGCACGACAAGGACTGTATCTACCAGTCTAGGAATACAAGTAACTGGTAAACTATTGTATAGAACTATAGCTAACTACAAAGTTGCATAGTGGTTATCTCATGGTAATACGCATGCTCTCGCGTTCTGTCACAGCTATTTGCAGGAAGAGACCTTACAGTCATGAATGAAAAATCTACAATTGGAAACAAGTTTGACAGCAAATGGGTCATGAAATGTCTAAGCAAGATCAAAATAAAATTGAGAATTTGTAATCGGTTTTAATCTTTGATATAATATGACGCCATGTATAAGAAAATAACTTGTGGCACCATAATCACACGATATTTGTGATATATAGAAACAAGTAAATAAGTAAACCAAACATAGAGTAAGGAAAAGAGGACATTAGGCATTGCAGAAATAATTTGAGATTTACGAATGATAATAATGGCAATAACGATGATATAATAAATTATCATGATATAAAGGTAACAATAATCGATGATAATCAACAATAATGGTAACAATAATCGATGATGAAAATTGACACCAGCAATGATATAGCACGAACAAATATGACTATGATATAGCACGAACAAATATGACAATTACTGAACTATCCATACACCTCCCTTCGTTGTACTCCCAGAGCCCAAACATTCCGTAATATTTACTAACATTATTTATGAGATACAAGGATTTATGTGCACGTTTCACTGAAGATGCTCACCTGTTCAACCGATACATCGTATTTTGGTAGAGCTGCAACTGCTTCACGGATCTAAAAGTCAGTGAAACTCTAATTACAGTGAGAACCAACTAAGGTGGTAAGGAGTACCAAAAAGAAGCAAAACGTTCTCGAATATAACAAGGTCATCGTAAGTTTTAGTTATATTTCAAATTAACATTTGTTTATTACGAGTTAATATTAACCATAAACCAAGCAAGCAAATTTAGTCAACTAACTCGCTGCGTTTACACCACACTCGTGTGCAAGGAACTGTTTATTCCTCGGAATCAGATAAGAAGTTCATAAGTCAGATTCTCTCCAAGTACACGCTTGCATTAATATGTGTCCTCAGAAATACATCGTGTTGGATATTTAATAAACAAGAAGACATACCTGGCTACCAAATGGCGGGTGTCTATTCACAATCTGTATAACAGAGTTAGAAGTAATATTGTTGAGTTATTTTTACTTTACAGAACGGGAAATCGTATAGTTGTTAGGGCGTGATTTTAACTTAGTGTAAGTGAGTGAGTAAGGCTTTATATGTGTATGTCTTCATGTCTTTGTATATGTAACATTTTCAAAGAAAAATCTAAAGAATTGAAACCGTTTCTACAACCGGAGTTGAGTTGTTAGTACTTTCATTCGAATGAATGAACAGATCTAGAACCACAGAATTACTCGGATTTATTCATACTTGGAGTGTCAGGACATAGCAAGCTAGTAGTTCCTTTAGAGAAATATTGCAGCCATGGTAGTGACCAACAGGTTGCATGCATACATAGTGGTTTACTAAGCTATGTACTATACTGGTTACGATGTAGACAAAGAGCAGTAATGGATTTTGGAAACACTACTTTGTATCGCCCTGTCCACCGTGGCAACGTTATGTGCAAGCAAGGGTTCTTACAGCGGTAACTCGGGTAGGTTTATTATTGTTAATCAACCTGACAGACATATACAACAGTTTTTGATTGGATATTTGATACAATGGCTTCAGTGTTTTAATAAACTCTGAGGTATTTTGAATTGAAAATTTTGTTGATAAACACCATGTGAGGAAAAATCCGTCTGTATCTATATCTGACTTGTTCACAGCGAGATCTGCTTCATTCTCGTACCCAGTCTTTAACAGCTCAAACCAAGCGTTAACGCAGGTGAAGTCTGGGTACAAGAATGTAGATTCATTGTTCTTGGAATTATGTAACTGAACTCAGCGATACCTTCCTCTACCGTCTTCCCATCTGTTCTTTGTTTTTGAGAGATAAATACTGCCGGTAAATTACTGACTGTATTACGGGCAACAACAAAATAATATTGCCCATAAACCATGAACTATCTGGATCTAAGAAAGAAACCATTCTTGACCTCGGAAAGGGACGGTAAAAATTAATTGGTTTCGCATCAGAAACCATTTCTAACGACACTGAATAATTAAAAGTACTACGTCAGCAAGTTAGACTTTTAAATAAACTATATTTACAAACACATGAAAATGTAATAAAATACTGTTGTACCAATTGTAAATAATGGAAGAATGTTATTTATTTTGGGTTTTTTACCAACATACGCGATGGCTTGAACGGCTACGACAGCTTTCTAATATTCCAAAAATGATCGATTGACCTGATTTTCAAGAAAGCGAATTATTTACGTGAGGAAACAAATTCACTGTTTAGAAACCAATATGCCTGCCACTGCTACTGCAGAATGTTTAATGGCTAGGATTAAAACAAAACACCCAAATATGCATGTATTGTTTTCTCCAATTTAGTTTTCTCACATGAATAATTAATTCACATACTTTATTGGAGAGTATTGTTTCATTTGATTGAGCAAATGTATGGACTGTGGATGTAAGTCTAAATACAAAAGGCTATAACACAGTATTAATTCTAAATTGAATTTCTTTACTTGCATAAATAACTCAGTTGATAATTACTAGTAGGCCAGTTGAAAGCGAAAAATCCGATTGTGAGAATATTTCAATTGCTTCTTTTTGTTGCTTCCAAGTGTCAACAAATATTCTAATGATGTCAACAAGTCAACGTGGAGGGTATACAAGTGGCAACTATACAAAAAGATTCAGTTTCCAATCTTCCAACATGTTTTCTACCACTAGCCGGCCGGAACTACGTAGAAAACATTTCCGTGTTTTCCATCGAATTATGGTAACACGAGTGCAAGTTTGGGAGAACAAGAAATAGTTGTGGTAGCACAAGCCGAAGGAGAGAAAACATGGGAGATGTTTTTATTTCTTTTATAATATAAACACAGCTATGTTTTGCATCGAATTATGGTAAACGGCTTTCAACCAATCAGCGCGCGCGTTATATCTAGTCTATTTTATACTGCTAGTGAACTGAGATGTGCAATAAATAATGCATTACGAGAGTGCTGTTATTTAAGATGACGGCAAGTGATCGCATAGTTGTTGCTGTAACCTATTTATAGATATCGTCAGTTTGATCTTCGAATGTGTGCAGTTAGAAACATTACATTCGGTAGGCATATGAGGCATTATAGTCTGTTGCAATGTTTTGTCACAAAATGAAGCAGTATCCATATGAACTGATTGGATGAGCTAACTACAAAGCAGATGCCGATAAAAAGAATCTAACTCGAACCAAATAGAGATAAATTGAAATGGAAATTTATTGCGTAGGGTAGAAAACGATATGTAAATAATAATAATTATTATTATTTTTGTTATACATGTAAAAATAATAAAAATGTAGTTTGGTATGCAAATAGTGTACATTCAAACAAAGAGAATAAATACGCTCAATCAGAAAATACCAATTCAATTTCTCGAGGATTTGTGTCTTCAATCTTCTTCAGTGTCGTTAGTCCAGCATTGACCATCATCGTCGACAGCGTATTTCCTGAAAACATAAAACATTTTTGATGACTTGTATATAGCAAGGCAGTGGACTGTTCCTGTTTTTGTACCGTTTAGCGAACGATCATACATTCTGGAATGCCTCATATATAGTTTTTTTAAGCACCGAGATTTTTATTTTGAGCTTGCAAATAATTTTTGAGGATACATACCAACTTTTTCTAGTTGCCTTGATACAAACGTAGAGTTCTCCCACAGCCTGACCGGAAAATAGATACAAGATTGTTGGATTTGAGAATACCAAAAATCAAAGAGCCGCTGAGTTCCGTATTCTATTTTGCACTCCATCAGTGATCCGTATGAAAAAGAAATGAATTGTCTTTGATAATTATATGCTACATAGTATACTTTTACTCCGATTCCTTTTTCTCGCACCCCAACCCACCACCACCACCACCGCCCCCGCAACCGTCCTTTATTAGATCCGCACATGGTGCGCACGTGGTACCTTTAACTTAACCGAGTCAGTTGACGCAGAAGAAGCTACAAGCCTAAAATCAGCACTACAAATATGGTTAGGTAATAACAGTCTATCCAATGATGCTTCTACAAGGCGTATTATATTGTATATTGTAGACAAACTAGAAATACAACCTGGTTCTGATGCATTTTGCAACGAGAATGGCGTTGAGTAAAGTGGAATAGCCGTCTCTCAGCATAAGTAGCTCTGTCAAACCTGCAAATCAAATACGATTAAGGGCCAGTTATACATGAGTTGAAGTGCCTCACTTGTGAATAAATATGTGCACAAAACTCATTGTACTCACATCGTGATACTCTCTGTCCAGCGCGAAATATTTTCTGTTTTGAAGAAGATCAATAAAGGTATCACATTTACGTAAGTTTACATACATATAGCATATCTAAACAGCTCTATATTTAGATTTGTTTAAATTTTACAATAATGCACAAGAATTGGGTGGTGACATTATGGCTGCGGTTTCTGTAGTATACTAATTTACATTAAAACTGGAAACTTACCGCGACATCTTGATTTAAGGAGAATTCTGATATCGTAAGACATCCCAAAGTCGTTTGAATTAAACTGCAAAATAGAAGAAAACATACTACACTGTAAAACAGTGTCTCTACAAGAATAACATCTCTGCGTTAATGTATAAGAATAAATGAGGAAAGTAAGGAAAAAACAGTCAATGAAACATGAAAAACATACACGCCCTCGATAATTTCAAGTGTAATTTAATTTTTGTTGCTTGCCAAATAGACAACAGTCATTGTTATATAGGAACCATATTAGCAGATCTAACACATGCTCTCATTGGTCAATTGCAGATCACGAGACAGTCGTCAAATCAAATGTCCCCTCTCTCAGCGGGTAACAAGCACTTGTCACCCGCTAACGCACGTGATCATCGCACTGTAGAATAGATCATACATTTTCATTGGTTAATGGCAGATGGTGGTGTGATGTTTCGCGCCAATCCAGTAGAAGTTTTTCGGCGGGAATTGGAGAAGACGGAGCGGCGGACGTCGATGAATGAACCCCTATGTAGCAAACCACTTCATGACTGTCCCCTTGGGAACCAGTGAGTTTGTTTCCCCTCGATTCTGCATGTTTCCCTCGGTGCCAGTTAATAAGTGGTTAATATTACAGTCGACGTCATATTTTAAGTATATATCTATGCTATAAACGAGATACTAGGCACACTGTGATTTACCGGACAATCATTATCAGTGTACATTACACAGATTACAGTATTCAGTATTCAGTGGCTTTGTTTTGCAGCTATTACGACAGACTTACCAGCTAACTTTCTGATCAGTTGTCTTAATCTTTCCATTTATAGGGAACCTATGACGTGTAATGAATGGTAAGAAGAAATGTACCTGTATTAAGAAATAGTACAACGTAACAGTATGTTGTTTAGGCGATCTGTGGTCATTCCTTGAATAAACGATTTGTACCTGATCTGTTAAAAATTTGGTTTATAGTTATATAAACGATCGTAAACGTTTTGCTAAAAAGGTTAGTATACATAAAACAGTTCTACATTTTCGGTCGCTAACTGCGGTCTTCATCAGATTAATAAAAATGCAAACCAAATAATACGAAACAGTACCTTTTATATAGCTACTGTAATGATGCATCCGTGTACAACACCTATATATAAGGCAGTGACAATAAACACCAACAGGGCAGACGATCATAAAAAGAATTGGGTTAATGTAGTTCTTACTAACCTTATTGTTTCTTTGTTCTTGTCTTTGTTTAGTGTGTTGAGAATCCGCTTCTCATTTACACGAAGCTTTACGTCTGAAAACTCCTTACACTTGGAAATCAGCGTAACCTGTAAGTAAGAAAACATTGATTTAATAATAAAACTCTCTTCGATCCTCCAAATGTTCCACTTGGCGTGCACTGGTTTGGTGAGTAAATTATATGGGTCAAATGGATAACAGAAAATACTCTCATTATCGTTAACACCATTGGGTTATTAACTGATTTCCTAATGGTGATAATGATGATGATAAAGATGATGTTGGTGGTGGTGGTGGCGGGTGATGATGATGATGATGATGGTGATGGTGATGATCGGATAATGATGATGATGATGATGATGACGATGATGACGATGATGATGATTCAGTCGCCAAAGACGATGTGATGCAGCATTTAGCATTTAGAAGGAAACTAACCACGTCGCCGAGAGTTTCTGATTCACCAACGTCTATGAACCTTTTCATGGAGTCGTATGCTATGCAGTACCGCGCCATTAGACGACCGGGTTCTTTAATAGAAAAATTCAGTGACTCAGTTAATGTTTTTATGTAGCAAACAGGACGTATTGATTATGTAACAATTCCAAGGTATGCCAATAACAACAAAGTTAGAGTACCCACCGTTAGGCTTGAGTACATAACCTTCCTCTATCTTAATGAGTCCGGCGTCTTCGAGTGTATTCAAATCCTTGATGCACATCTCTAAAGTAATGCAAGTTTTGACAAATATAATGAAGTGAAAAATAAAAAACAAGCTAAAATGAAAGATAAAAAGCAAAATAATGTATACAAGATAATTTGGCTTTTGCAAAATACAAACATTACCTTGCAGTCGTTGTTCCAATGCTTCTGTGTTCAGACCCTTGGGTATACCTTGAACAAAGAAGATTACGAAGATTGTTTATGATTTGATGATAATGGTCATGTTGTATCTATTGCTGTCTTGATAATGCTAAAGTATTTTGTATTATGTAATTTATGTAGTGTTTTAGATTTTGGTCATTCCATAATCGTATATCGATACATCCCAATGTATCAATCTGTGAAGGTTATTTTACAGGAGAAGTGGAGTTATTATTCAAGCATTTTCGAGCACTAGTACGTGATGTGGAACCATTGCCAAGTAACAAACGGTAGATGTCAACAGATGTAGATGTTGATGTTGATGTTGATGTTGATGTTGATGTTGATGTTGATGTTGATGTTGATGTTGATGTTGATGTTGATGT
>JANVCJ010088409.1:0-10587 GCA_026413505.1 Epizoanthus ramosus
CAATATGATTATTATGACGTTATTATCTAATTATTATTATTATTATTATTATTATTATTATTATTATTATTATTATTGTTATTTCATTTTCTTTGTAAAATATAAAATTGCGTAATTTTCAATTTTCAATTCGAAATCAAAAAAATTGAAAATGTCATTTTTGGTTAATTTTCAGTTTTCAAATTGAAAAAAGAAATACAAAAATCAATTTTTCTTATGTCAAATTTCCTTCTTAATTGAAAATTCAACTGACGTTTGATAACCCTAACAAAGAGATTTACCTGTACCACCCACCTGAGTAGACTACTGTCACGTCTTATCCTTCATCGTACAAAGTGTTGATATGATCACCTACCCACCGGGAGTGGCAATCGAGATCAAAACAGGCCCGTTTTTTATTGTTTCATTTTTCTTTATAGAAAACTAATTTGTAAAAGGAAAAATGTGTTTTTTAGACATTTTTTAATTTTAAATGTCAAAATACTAAAACGAATAACGCGATTTTTAGTCAATTTCTCTTGTATGAAATTTCAATTTCAAGTAGAAAATGCAACTGACGATTGATACACGGACCCACTTGAATCTATTATTACCATTGCTTAGTGCAAAAACTGCTGGAAACAACTTGTATTTTTACATGACTAAACAAAACTTGACAAGAAAGAACAAGAGGTAAGCAGAGGCAATTGTCCTGTCTAGAATAGACATAAAGTATAAAAGGCATTTATGATGTAACTGAAAGCTATGTTCTCGCCATATTTCTCTCTATGACGCTTGAAATGTTGAGGGCACCTTTGCGGAGCCATTGCCGGTCGTTTGTGTGTTCTAGAAACAAACTGTACGTTAACTGATCACTTAGTGAGTGCACCAGATGCATTACTGGCATGGGATAAAACTTCGATTGAACAGCTGAAAGCTCACGAACGCAAAAGCGTTTATAATTAATTGGCACAGTAGTCCGGATTTGCAATCGGATAATTAGCTTCACAATTTTGCTTCGATGTTTTCCATTTCAATGCGATATGTTCAACGTTTGTATTAAATCAACAATGATTCTTTGCGTCAAGGGAAACGAAAATTTGATCGAGATAACCGGATGGGAGATCATGAGAAACCACTGTACATTAAGCTTATTAAAGGACTGTCAGTCGGTACACGTGCGTGTGGCGTTCATCGTGTTATTCAGTCTACTGGTGAAAGGAGCAATATAGTGGCGATAAAAACAACTCGATCTCTGAATTCTGTTTCCACTGTAGTAGTAGTAGTAAGCAAACTTTATTACCAATTTGTGACATAAGTAACAAGTACCGGCTCCGTACGATACAATAATCGTTGTCAATCACATACGATTTTCATAGAGGGGTTGTACTATATAGTAAGAAACGGAATCTTAACGTGTGTCACAAGCTTCCACATGATAATAATAATAATAATAATAATAATAATAATAATAATAATAATAAATTATATAGCGCTCACTTCGCATATTGTTCGTGGCGCTTTACAATTACAATGCTAAATGTTAAAAACAATAAGAACGAGATACTATTAAAAGTACTATTTTAAAAATATAAATATTAAAAGTTGCAGAGAAATGAATTTAAAATATACGTTTCAGTGATTTCTTAAAAGTGTCCAATGATGGGCTTTTTCTAAGATATAGTGGAAGTGCGTTCCATAGGGTTGGTCCTGGAACAGTTAGTCCTGGGGGGGGGGGGGACTGATCTGACAAATGAATCTGAAACCTGTGAAGTTGTACAAATGATGAGTTTCATCATTCTATCGATTGTTCCATCCTGACATCCTGAGCTTCGCTATACTGTTTACTGTGGTTATACACCGTAACTGTTGGTCTCCCTTCTTTTTTTAGAAATTTACCAACAAATACGTGTCTCAAACACCCAAACAGGAAAGCGCAAGAAGATGGCTAACGCCCAAGGGCTTCGCCTGCAATTATTAAACACTTAGTGTGAGAACCAATCCGATTGGTCTAGTTAAATTATACCTTGGCGTTAAGCGTATCCTGGTGCTACGCTGACGCTTACAAATTTCCCTGAGGTAATAATTTTCTACTTAAGTGATTTGGGCCTTCTGGCTAAATATTTTTATATTGTATTAACATAAAAAGTTACGTCTCTTAATTTGGACTGAGTTGACAAAAGAAAATTTCCGTTTTTAAAGTTCTACGCTGGCGTCAGAAGTTATTTTAAAAGTCTAACAGGAAGTGATTACACAGTGCTGTTGAAAATCCTGTCACCTATGGAAAGTAACTAATCAATTAATTGAGTAGTTGAGAGTAAAATGACAGCTTTCTAGAGACCCAGTAATTAGCTGTTTTTACATATAGCAGGTGATCTAAAGTTGTGCTGAATTATAAGCAGTTGATATATTAGTTGGCACCACTGCGCCTCACAGCTCACTTACAGTTTAGATCGTATCCTCGTGTGTGCTCTCTCTGGTAAGCATATGAACACCCAGTGGAGCCAGGGGACTGTCATTGGAGATTTCTATTGTCTAGTTGATGTAGCCATGAGAAGTATCCCTAGTAACGTTTTCTCAAAATAGCGAGGAACAGTCACATGCTCAAAGCTCACTTTCTCGAGGGAAATCGACCATTTTCCTTGGAAAAGATCCAAGAGTAAGCATTGTCAATTGAAGCTGTTTGCTTTCCAACTGCATGAAAGAATGTCAAACACTTCTCACAATGTACAGGATCAAAACCACAATAACTACACGAGCTGGACGTTATTTGGAAGTTGTCAAATCCGTGTTACACTGTGTGTAGTGTCCATCGGTGCGATTGTTCTGGGATTGCTGGGGAACGCTTTGATCATTCACGCTGTACGGAGTCGCAAGCAGATGCAGAATGCTAGAAACTACTTCCTCGTTAGTCTCGCATGTTCCGACATCGCAGCGTTGCTGATTACTGTTCCGTTTTATACGTTGAACTACGGACACTTTCTAGTAGATATGCCTGTGGAATTATGCAAAGCTCTGCAACCCTTAGGCAGCGTCCTGGGGATGGTTTCCATGTGGACTCACGTTGCCATCAGTCTCGAAAGACGCGAAGCCATTGTGTTTCCTCACAAACCCAAGCCAACACCAAAGAAAATTAGAATACATATCATGATCATTTGGCTTGTATCACTAACTGTGTCGGGTTTCCCGCTGGCTTACTTAAGCAAACCACACTTAGGAAAATTTTGTGCCTTGAACTTCAACATTGGAAAAGACGCCATCCGAGGGTTTGTGCTAACTACTGTGACAGTAAGCTTTATTGTTCCGCTGGGAATACTATTAGTGTCATACGGCCAGGTTATTCGGAGTCTAAAGCAACACATTCTCCCAAATGTTGAGCTGGAAATTAGTTCAACAGCTTGCCGTCGAGTCAAGAAGCAAAAGAAGACGATCATTTATTTAATTATTCTTGTTTGCGCTTTTGTTGCATTAACTTTGCCCTTTCACTTAGTCGTCATAATTGGAATGTTTCTTTCACTTTCTACTTCGTTTCAGGTCACAATGGCGATAAAGTTTCTGCTACACACACTCAACCCAGCCATATTATATTTAGCGAGCAGAGATTATCGATCGGCGTTTAAAGAAACGATGCGTGTATGGAAAATGTTTTTCTTTAGAATGCTTTGTTGTTGCGCCAATTGCCCGTAAGAATTGTAACACCTGCGAAGCAACACTAAAATCCATCGTATCTCTTCAAAAAAGGGCATTCGTGTAATAACCTTTTCTAAACGTTAACCAGATGAACACTAAGGACCCCTTTTTAACCAACTTGAGATACTTAAGCTAAAAGACCTGCATGGTTTTTTCACAATGCACTTTCATGTACCAGTTTCACAATAAACTGCTTCCCAAAACTTATGAAAAAAATTTTCAAACAATTTCCCCCATGCACCAGTATAATACTAGACTTGCTTCCAGATCATCTTATTACATTAAGAATATCAGGACAACTTATGGAAAATTTAATATCCGCTCTTCTGCTGCAACCATTTGGAATAGTCTAGAAGAAAATATTAAACGTCTCTCCCAAAAATCGTTCAAAACAAAAGTAAAGTTAAATATTATGCTGGCCCTAGAGTCTTCATCTGGTACAATATTCAATTCAATTTTATTGTTGCCATTTTATTTTATTTTCTCTTTTCTTTTTTTTTTTTTTGCCTTAGCTTTATTGCCAACCTCATTTACAAAACAGTACTTGTAGTTACCCAGCCCAATTAGCTTTTTAGTTATTTCTGAGTGACCAAAACCCAAGTGGCGGGCTACTCACTGTACTGGCTATATGGCCAGATGTGCGAAGCATTCCAATACTGAATAAACACAGTAAATTCTATCCATTACCGTGTAAGAAGAAAATTTTGCGGAAATATTTTTTGCGATTGGAAACATTTTCATGTTTTGCGGGAAGGCATTTTTGCGGATTGCGATAACCTAAAAATTCTGACGGGAATTTATTACAGGAAACAAGAGAAAGTTGGCAACATTTTGTGTGTTTGTCTATCTTTTTTTGGGACAAAAGGCTAATGTTGTAATTATCATACGTTGTTGTTTTGGATCCTTTGGCACACGACACGCGCAACCACGGAAGAGTCGAAAAGATTTGAAAAATTGATTTTTATTTTAATGGATTTAATTTCTACGGAAATATTTCCGCAAAATTTTCTTCTTACACGGTATTTAACTTATTAAACAGAGTAAAAAAATTATCATATGCTGAATGTAATCCGTATTTGTCCATGAAGATATACCTACCATCCGATTTTCTTGAGAGTATGAAGTAATGAATATCTGCGGCGCATCTGCAGTTACCTTTTTTGGGGCCCCCCTTTCCAGGATTTTGGGTACGGGCCTCCCTTTTCAAAATGTTCTGGATCCACCCCTGTTACATCTGTATGTAAGTGTAGATGTAGTTTCAGTATTTATGCGTCTAGGCTTACAGCATGGTCAACTGCGAAAGTTGGTAGACGGTTCACTGACTGAAGACAATGTTTGGGAAGACTGATTTGTACATACATACATACATAAACTTGTTAAATCAAGTTGGTTGCAGTTTTTAAAACATCGCCCAGGATATACACGTCTTTACCTTCAAGGTCTATATTTTCTATCAACTCCTTAATGCTGATAAATGTTACAACAGGTGTGCTAGGGGGCTTATAAATGGGGGAGGTAAATCATGAAAGCTCTTCCATTTGGTTTCTAAGTTCCCAAACAAGGGAATTTGAGATATTGTAATCCAGTTCTGCACTTCTGTCGTATTGAAACAAACGCAGAACACAAAGCCTGGTCATCACTGGTGAAACAAGAATAAGCACAAGAATAAGCACCAGCATAAGCACAAGAATAAGCACAAGCATAAGCACAAGAATAATCACAAGAATAAGCACAAGAATATGCACAAGAATAAGCACAAGAATATGCACAAGCCAGTGATCATGAGCACACCCGTGAAATAGAAATAAGAATGAAATACGCACAAGCACAAGAAAACGAACACGTTCGTTCTTGCTTGTATGTTTTTCTTTCCTTATTTTACATATTTCTATGTTTATTTCATTGTTTCACCAATGGCGACAGGAATGAAACAAGCGCTAGTACAAGCACGAATTCTTCTTTTACCAGTGGCAACACGCGACACCTCACTCAGCGTGTATCCTTACACGAATAAGAATAAGAATAAGAACAAGAATAAGCACAATTAAGAATAAGCACAAGAATAAGCACAAGAATAAGCATAAGAATAAGCACTTATTTCACCAGTGAGGTGAAAATCAACCCTTTTCTGATCGCGTAACGTATTTTAGCTCAAGTCAGGGTTGAGGAAGGTGTATCAATATGATAAGAATCTTTGACGATGGCTCGATGCAGAGTGTCCAACCGTTCCGATTTTGGCGGGATTGTCCGGACGTTTTCCCCAATTTTGAGCTTGAAAGGTTGGACACTATGTGGGTGCAATCTGAAACTGAATTACCACAATTCTTCCGATCTAGGCATTCGATCCGGTGTTCCACAGGGATCGATATTAGGTCCTATTCTATTTATCATTTTCATGAATGATTTAAATTTGAGTTCATCCTCCAAACCGCTGCTCTCCTGGTGCATCTACGCTGACACAACCTAAATATCAACACGCAAGTCCATTGATGATCTAAAACAAACCATGCTTGCCGATCCTGATCCACTGAAGACGTGGGTGGATGCTAACGACATGGTTATGAACATGCCGAAGATGAAATGCATGATTATTGGAACACACACTAGACTCCACTTACAGGATTCAACACTGAGTCTTCCAACTTCACTCGTAGGCCGGGATAATCATTCTCAATAGCACCCACTGACATCAGCAGTTGCAAACTGTTTAATGACTTAAACTTGCTTCCCTTTTCTGATCGCGTAACGTATTTTATAGCTATTCAAATGTTTAAGTACGTCAACAACGTCGGTTCTGTGACGATGAGAAGCCACTTCAGCATCATATCTTAGAAGCTAGGGCTTCGCGTCTTCTTTCGGGAAGTTTCAGGAAGTCTTTTGCAATTGCGTTCGACGACGTGGCGTCATTCTCATCGAAGAAGGGTTCGATGATGCAAAGCTTCAAGTTTTTCAGCACACTCTGTCCTACCAAACAACAAAACGATCACTACTTTCTTGTGAAATTTCTTCAGCCGAGCTTCCGTTTGGTATCCGAATCCATTGCGATGATGGGAGATATTTTTGTCGTACCCGCCGTCATCGTCCATTCCCCTTGCTAGTCCTCCTGCATGATGTCATGATATGCGTTGGGACGAGGCTTAAGGTTAACTCAGTCTTCGACTTTCTTTTAGGAGCATTGGAAATGGTTGAATAGAACTTTTTGAAAACCTCTTCTAAAACAACGCCAATAAGTCTGTAATTTGTTTGCCGGGACAGGGGACTCCAAATGGTTGAACCAAACAACATCTTCATTGAGACAAAATATGATCTAATACACTGTTATTTACAGACTACAAATAGCAACTACTAATTGAGGAAGGGAAGAAACCGAACCGGGATGAGATTGAACTTCTCGCAGGAAGGCTGTGGCGCTTGTCCGACGTCAATCAAGGCGCACGAGAGATGCTTTGATGAAGTGGAGTAGGGTCCACCTTGAGTACCCAGAGGAACTCCACGATCTCCACAGTGACTACCCTCTGTCTGCCATTTCGAAGGTGGAGAACCTCATCAGTTTCACCTCTACAACGTAGACATTTTAAAAAATCTACGTCTTTGGGAATGCAGATCACTCGTATCCACCGCATGCCCTTTAGAGATCATTTTGCTTGACTGTCAAAGATTGATCAGAACAAAATGCTCGCGTCAGCGAGTCACCCGTAAATTCTTATCTCTGATTGGTCACCACTACTCAACTCTCAAATTTTATTGGTCAACAAGCTGTTTTGACAATGCAATGACAATGCAAATGACAACGAGCTTTTGACACTCAATTGAAATCATCGCTATGCTATTGAAGTGATTGAAAGCTATACATCGACTTCAACAACAACAACAATAACAACAACAATTTTCTATTTGTATCTCTATGTTACATTACAGACAGAATACAGTTTTATAGATTCGTGTAAAAATGAATACTGGCAATCTGAAGGTAACGAACACACAGGGAAGCACATGTGGGATAATTTATCATTGCAAAAGGACAGCTCTGTGGGAGAATGTTCGTCTGGAACTTAGCGCTTGTTAAGAAGACGACATTGGTATCATCTGCAAAATGAGGAATATCCATATATTCAGAACAGTTCTTAAAATCACTTATGCAGAGTGAAGCGAGAAGTGGACCAAAGATAAATCCCCGAGAGGCACCATAGTTTACGACACATTTACCAGTAGTGCAAAAGAGTTCTGGAACTGGCCGATAGTAGTATATAAATGACAGTTCTGGCACAGGCGGCGCAGGCCACGCCCCCTTGCGATGACGTCACCGGGATAGCCCCACCCCCAAGTCAACCGGTATGAGCCCAAACTGGTTTTAAGCCGGTTTTTTAGTTGCGACCGTTAGACGTTTTCGCGCCTAAAGTTTCTATTGTTAGCTTGACCATTAGACATTTTCGCGCCTATTTTTCTATTGTCCAGTTTTTGAAATGATGTCATGTTCTATTGCGAGAATAACTAGTCCAACCTGTTTTTTTTAACATTTTTTCTTTATATTGCGACGCTTGTTTTTATCTCTCCACTACAACGTGAAGATGGAGTGGGAAGAGTTAATCGAGAGCTGCAACTTCTTAACAGAGTTGGAGTTGACATTTGATTTATGGGGGCTACCTCCTTGCGAATAGTTCGGACTTGCCTACCGCAAGTTGTGTGAATTAGCAGAGCGGTGTTTTGATCAAGAATCCTTTGATAGAATTTGTGAAAACTACCCGGAATTGTTTGATAGCAGTAGACCGGTAAGTACTTAACTTTCTCATTACCTCTTTGTCATTACTTTCCCGCTCTTTTTACCCACTCACCCACACTGTTTTTTTTCCCAATATGAATTGAAATATTTTCCTGCCTGATGCCTTGTATACTCTTTTTACTGATATTGTACAAACAAAAATACAGGATATTTTTAACACTGCACTATCTGGGCTGCAGTTAGACTAAGACTTGTAAATACATAGAATGACATCTTACTCTCTTCGTCATAGTGCAGACACATATGTTTAACTTGTAAATTTTATGCCTGGATGGGCTTTTGATACTAAGCGAATTGTGTACACCGTGACTTCTATTCAACCTTTCAGCAGGTGTCCATAAATCATCAATATATATCAGTTGTTTAATGAAGCAAGACTATTATTCAGATACAATTTTATTTATTAATGAAATCGGCTTGGATGAATACAGGTACTTGGTCTGTAATTAAGAAATACACAAAGAGAGATTAGACCGCAATCTTAATTCACTTTAGTAACTCAAACACAACTTCCATCAGTTCAAACATTACCAATGGATTAAGTACAGTTTAAATTAAAATAAAAGGACATATGCATTTATTTATTGAAATAAGTATATACTGCTAAATCAGTCGGTGTTTACTGTTAGCATAAGAGTAATTAAAAATGTCTCTCTTGTTAGCATAAGAGTAATTAATTATGTCTGTGAATGAATGAGACATATCCTGGTACATGTAATATATTATATTGATTAATCGATTGTGAAATAACCATGTGGTCTTTTAACATTGTGCAATATTATACTGAAATAGTCGAGTACTAAGAAATCTTTAGTAGGTTTTATCAGAAAAAGAACAAAATTAATCCCTACCAGTTTTAAATATGTTCTGTGAGTCTAAGGAATAAACAACAAAGAAGACTTGTTAGTAAATTCTTGAAAACTCTAACTTCTTCATTTCGTTTGAAAGTTTTGGTATGAGTAATTAGAGTAGGGAAAAAGTGTACTCAGGTCATGGCGGCTCCAGGCCAAATCTTCTAAAGGAACTCTGGGGGTTTGAATGCCAGAGCTTTTAAATATAGGCATTTAAAATGCATTCTTTCCTCCTCTACTTTAAATTTTCTAGCCAACCTAAGAAAGAAAGAACAATGATGTAATAAAAGTGCGATACATAAACGCTCGGAACTAATTAAAAGCACAACCTCTAGGCAGGAGTATTGAATTGTCATTGCAAGCATTTAAAAATATTTAAACATATTGTCAAATGTTTCTTATAAATATGAGCAGTGTTAATTAACGGCACTGAATTTTTAAAAACTATAAAATTTAGCGGCTTTTGGAGCATTACACATCCCTCAATATATCGCGATCAAATCGAAAAACAAGTTCTGTTTGCAGGAGTAATTTGAATTTCATAGAAGTATTTGAGATCCCCTTAAAGTGGAACTTTGCCTACCTTCTGACCTCCTCTTCCTCCCTAATCCGTTCTTTTATTCTTCCCTCTGCACTTTTCCTCGCTGCTCTCAAAGCACCCTCCATTTTGTCTTCGTCCTGTCTCGTTATGATGCGAGATTCTAAACTTTGACGAATTTGTAAACAAATATTTCGCGTTTTCCCACAGTAAAATATTATGTGATAAAAACCAAACAAGTTTCATGCTTATTTCATGCTTATTTTCACTTATTTATTCGTTGCAAGCGATATAGCTGTGTAATAAAGATAAATTTGTTAAAAAGTCTTCCGGTGGATGTTTTGTTCCTACATTTCAAGTGTCTCACAGGTATATTGCTCTTGATACCATTCACAGTATTATTACTATACTATACTGTGTATATAGCAATTTGTAGTCGGATCAAGTCTCACTCAATAGTAGTAATCAGCTCTTTATTCGCGTCTCTGCTCTGGTCTCTGCTCTGTTCACTCCACAGAGAACTAACTAAAAACTAACTTGCTTTATACATTTCTTCAATAGATTTCAATTAACACATACAGCATTTGTTTTCTCAGAATCACACTTTCTATAAGATTTCTAATTAATTCTATATTGCTTCGGAAGACAAGCATGGCTTCAGTATACACAGACTGTTTGTGACACACAAAACTCAATTCACAAGTTACGATATTCGGAAAGCGGCAAGAGAGCTAAAACTAACAAATAGA
>JANVCJ010088420.1:0-10586 GCA_026413505.1 Epizoanthus ramosus
TCCTTAATTCTGTTTTATTTGTTGGAACATTTTAGATATATAGAGCTTTCTATTTGATGAAATTCGGTCTTAATTTGAAAAACTGAGGTACTTCCATATTTCAGTATTTTGATGCGACACAGCCCCTTTAAATATCTCTGATTTCTTTTCAAAGCTGAAAATAATATTTCAGTTACGTTAGTCACAGGTCAAGTAAAAGACGAGTGACGACTTTACGTACCGTACAGTTGTATTACCCATGTCCATTGTATTCCGGCGAACGTGATATGTTATATTTAGACTTTTATAGGGACTGTTTATATTATTCATTGTGCAGGGCTAGGCATCCTCGAAGACCCAGGGGCAGATTGTCGGGATCGGACGGGCAGCAGATCGAGGAGTTAGGAGTTACTGTGGTTCTGTACCTTTCTCCCGCCCTCTCTTTCGCGCCTCGCTTTTCCGCCCGCCCGACGATCTGCCCGACGATCTGCCCCTGGGTCTCTGAGGATGAGGGCTAGGGGGACCGGAGGAAAAATTATATCAGGTCCCCCTCCCCCCAGCCAAGACGCCAATAATAACTTCAGGCTTCATTCACCCCCCCCCCCCTCCACCCACTCACCTACACATCACGCAGTTAAGATAATAAACATTTATCCAACTCGAAGAATTAAAAAATTCAAATTTTGTTTACAAAACTAGTTTACCAGCTTATTCACAAAGAAATTGTGGGCAATCGTACGTAGAATATCTGATGTGGGTGAGTGTCGCAGAAAATAGTGTGGTGTGAGACCAAATCCATTGAGGCGCAGAAAATCGTAGAAAACTGCAGACAAGCGCAGATAACCCTAACCTTTGTAGTATTAAACAATACCGTAAAAGCTCTAATAAGCCCTCCCCTCTCTATTAAGCCCCCCACCCCCTCGAAAAAAGATATTGTTATTTAGTTGAACTTGGTAGCGTTTCAGTATGAAGTATGCTTGTATTCAAAGCCTGTATTTGTTTAAATTTTGAATATCATATGTTTTAGCACTGAAGAAATGCAGAGTGCTTCATATATTCATTAAAGCTGGGAGACATTTCTGAAAAAAAGGAATGACTCCGTCTTTGGCCTCAGTGAGTTTTAAATAAGCCCCCCGCTCTAATAAGCCCCCCCTCTGGAAGGCCTGAAAATTAATAAGCCCCCCCGGGGCTTATTAGAGCTTTTACGGTATTCCAATCAGTACTGAGGCAAAACAGCACTAAAGGAACCTTCATTTGACAGCTTTTATTATATCCTTCTTTCTACAGAAGCTCTAGCCATCATCTCGGAGTCGGCAATACATGCCAATGAAAGCATGAAAAGAACGGTATGTATTCTGGGACTGTAGGGCCCATGGTGTGGTCAACACAAGTGCAGTTGCTCAGGACTTGCCGTGATAGGAAAGAGTGGTTGTCACTTTTATGGCCTTTTCTGCGACCGTGGCCTATCTTGCAAAGTAATAAGTAATTCTAGGTCTCTATTGACTTTCTTGTAACAAACAGGGTTTTTCTCAATGCAGGAACGATTCAAGAAGTTATTGGATATTCAAGAGAAGCTTGGTGAAAGTTTTGATGTAATTACCGCCAGCAGGGTGAGTGAATGTATATGTTTGATTTCCCTGTCACCAAATTATGTTGCTCGGCGCAGATTTGAGCTGTACTCACTCCAGTTGTATTTTGCTTTAACTGTGCCATTTCATTTTGCATGTCTGACTTTTTTTGTTTATATGGTTGTTAGTTAGCCTTTGTTTCTGTCATTTTGATTCTCTGTCTGCCGGTCTGTCTGTCTATCTGCCTGTCTGTCTGCCTGTCTGTCTGCCTGTCTGTCTGTCTGCTTGTCTGTCTGCCTGTCTGTGTGTCTGCTTGTCTGTCTGCCTGTCTGTGTGTCTGCTTGTCTGTCTGCCTGTCTGTCTCGCTGTTTATCTGTTTGTGTGCTTGTCTCTTCTCTGCTCTGTGGGTATGTGACTGTCTAAGTCAGACTGTTTGTTTGTTTGTTTGTTTATCGCTCCTTGTGTCTGTCTGTCTGTCTGTTTGGCTTAGTTTGTCTGTTATTTTAAATATCTTTGTCACTAATTCTCTGTCTTTAACTGTGATTATCTGTCTGTATTTACCTTACTCTGTTTTCTATGTCTGTCAGCCCTTTGCTCTGTTTTCTGTCGTGTTCCTGATTTTCTGCATGTTTGTTTGTTTGTCTGTCTTATTGTTTGTTTGTCTATTGCTCATCACATCACTCTCTCATCTGTATTGTTCAGGAATTTATCAAGGAGGGAGATGTGTTGAAGGTTTCAGCGCGTACAGGTGGCCACCACCAGCCCAGGACATTGATACTGGTATGTTGTTATGGAAACAGTGTGCACGACTCTCATTATACAATGATTGAACGTTTATTCTCGTCCACAATAAAATATTAATAAAGAAATGTGTTAAAATAAAGTTCACTTCATGGTTATTTAATTGATATAAATGTTACTTTGAACTTTGCACCTATTTTTTTTAAGTTTGCTGTATTTAAAATTGTCCCAGATCCCATGTTATTTTTGACTTGAAGCTTGGAATGAAGGGCGCCGGGCCAGAGACATTTTAAGACGCGACTTTATTTCCCGCACTTAATTTAAGGTCCGGACACACGGTGCAATGGATTGCGCACGGTATTGCAGCAGTAGGACCGGATTCTACTTCAGCAACATTGCGCGCAACGATTTCACCGTGTGGCCACTGATCGCACCATGTGTCCGGGCCTTTATTTTCATTTGAACCTCGTTGCCGGGGCTTACACCCTAAGTGCGAGGTTGTGTTCATTTCAGGATATGTTTTTCAAACTACAGCAATTTTATTAACTATAGAAATAAGAACAATTTAAGGACAACTTGAGGCTGAAATGCCCAATTTTTTAAGAACAATGATCCTCGGCCAAAATATGTGGTTCTTATAAAAACAGCGTGTAGGAAAAGTTGTGTGGGGGAGCGTTTATTAGAGCGTTCATTACTAGAATGAATAGCGAGTGTTAGATCCACGTTTGTTTTCACTCAAGTACGTCTGACCGCAAACCTCTAGGGGTCACGTGACCACACTCCAGAGGTCACGTTTGTCGTTTGCCGTCCACGTTTGAACCTCGGGGAAGGGAGTTTCAGGTATGTCAATTCCCTCAGCGCTTTTCGGCTTTCTTTTCGAATATTCTCACGTATGCTTGATACATTTATGTGAAATAAAGTATTTGCGTTTTAGTCGATGCGTTTGGGACGCTGGAGAACCAAACTTTCAGCCACATTTCTTGACTGAAATGAAGGACTTCCAAGCTGTCTGTAATTCAAGATGGCGGCGTTTTTACCTGAAAGCCGACGTCGATCTAATCGCTGAAAAGGTCTGCGGTTAACACACCAAACGCGGATCTACAACTCTCTACTATCGAGCAATTCCTGACTTATTCGCCCTCCAAACAAGATCGCCAGTTACGCAAGTACAGCAGAAGCAGCTTGAGCCGGCGAGACAGTAGTCAGCGAGAGTGAATCCATGAAATTCCTACAGGATATTGTTGTTATTATTATCGATAACAGTCAATGAGGTGCAATATTCCTGACTCATTTTCATCAGGCATGCGAAAGGCGTCAGATATCGTGAACGCTCTATATTAAGCCCCTCTCTACAAATTAAGCCTCCTCCCTTTAGTACGACAAGGTTTTAATAAGCCCCCCTCTCTACTACGCCCCTCTTCACCCTTCCGCATCATTTGTCAGGATTCCCAGGCGAGGAACCGGAAATTCCAGAATTCCATAGCTTTTCTGGCTTTCCTTGACTCGCACGAAACCTGTTGTTGGTTGAGTCCGCGTGCGTGGGACCGTGAAACCACACACGAGAACGGCGGTTATAAATAGATCTCCGACCTCTTACCGTGAGACGAAAACTTCAATGTATTCAATTCTAACTTATAGTACTTCACATTACTCTATCTCTGTCTACTCCTCGCTTCCCTACTTTGCAGAAGGCATCAAAATCAATCAATCAATCAATCAATAAATCAATCATTTCGTACCTTCAATGTTTCGCTTCATGTGCATCTCCTCCCCGTGACCACCCTCCAGGGGTTTATCTGCGTCAGCTGGAAAGCTGGAGCTTAGGTCGTTCTCATTGATGTAGCCGCATTGCGAAGCATCTCCAGAGGGACCCTTTGAGGGGTCGTAATAAAACATCATGTAGAAATTGCACATCTCATCCTTCATAGTCGCCCTTCAAAAGATAGTTCGGAGAGGGAATTTTAAACATTGTAAAATGTCACATCTCAAATAAATACTGTTTAACCTTTGAGTCTCGAGAACGCCTTTCAAAACTGTGTGAGATGTCATAACTGACTTCTCAATACATGAACAAAATATCATATTTGAAACAAAAATTAACACACGGTATCACATTTGAGGCTTTAAGAGGACGAGAGTCGCGTAAACCAGGCGCGCCGGATCCAGAAAAAAATATTTTTCCAAATTTTCCAATGCTGAAACTAAAGGTGTTAACTTCAAGGGAAATCGAGGGGCAAGTTCCCCAAGAAGCTTTTAAAATGTGATGCACTATAAAAATGATATTTTCTGCGTTTATTAGACTCAACTCGAAGCCCCCCCCCCCTTGTGAAGCCAGAAATATATTAAGCCCACTCCTCTCAACTAGAAATAAATAATCCCACGGGGGCTTAATAGAATACAACTGAAAATATACTTTGCTCAATGAAGTAAGATTTTCATGCAGTCTTAATGACCATTCAAATATATATTATTGTGCTGTTAAAGTTTACATTGCTTGTCATTGCGTAAAAGAAATTATATTCTTCAAATTTGGCTATGTCACCGCAATCTTCATGTGTTTGGGCCTTGCCACCTTCTTGTCAAGTTCCTTATTAGGCGATTTTTATAGTTTAGTAGCCCAGTGCTTCATGGGCAAAGACTTGAACATTTGTTTATAAATGGTTAGTTGGTCTTATTGCAAGATAGTTGGTCTTATCCTCGTTTAGTTGGTCTTTTTCAAGATAGTTTTATTTAGTATTGCGAGACATTGACAACTATTATAAAAAATAAAAATTGTCGTTCTTCTCATGTGTGCGGAAAATGGATGAATGAAAGAAATTGCGAGTCACGCCAATGATATTCTGTTGAATTTATTAAGCCCCCCCCCCCTCCTCTCTAATTCTAATAAACTCCCCCCTCTATAGTGCTTGCAAACAATAACCCCCCCCCCGGGCTTAATAGAGAAAAGAAAGTTGATAAATTGGAATCAGTTCATCCAAGGTCACAGCGTGTGGCACATACCCAATATACGTCATCCTGTCTCTCTTCATTGAGTTATAGGTACAGCGTGCAGCCTGAAACACAACAGCACGCTTAGTAGTGACATATGTTCAGTCAGTCAGACAGACAGATAGACAGACACACAGATAGACAGATAGACAGACAGACAGGAGAGCACTCAGACAGTCAAATGACGAAACTGTCAGATACACAGAAGCTACGACAAAATAGATATGGACAAACAATATAGTGCAATGGAAGAGCAGGTTGTTTATTTATTTATTTAGTTAGTTGGTTAGTTATGCCAGAGAGTGAGAGACGGAGATATAGAGGAAGACAAACTAACACAGCCGACAACACAAAGAAAGAGGAAACACGTAGAACAGGAAAGCCAGCAGAAAGACAGACAAACCGACAGACAGACTGACAGAGAGTCAGGCACACAGCTACAGAAGGATGGACAGACGGGCGGTTAGACGGAGGAACAGCTGGACACGTGTGTCGACGGATATTCTGATGGCCAAAGACAGACAGACAGATAGTCACGTATAGACAAACAAACAGGTGGGCAGACAGACAAACAGGCAAATAGGCAGCGACAGAGAAACAGACAAACAGACAGTCATTCACACAGAAAGATGTATAGACGGGTGGTTTGACGGAGGAAAGAGTGGATACGTGCGTCGATGGACACAGAAACAGTCAGGTAGATAAATAGACAGACAGACAGGTAGACAGACAGATAGACAGCCCGATAGTCGGACAGACGGGCAGATAAACGGACGGATGGATGGATAGACAGGTCGTGTTAAACTTTTTAAAAGAGAGCTGCCACTACAAAAGTTGTACTTACCAGTAAATCGCCTTTCTGCACATCTACTGGATTATCCATGGGATAGAAAGCCTGTTGCACGTACAGAGAAGCGGTAGATCCAATTACTAACTTGACACATAAACCAGGAAGCGGAACGCTCTTGCGTTATAAGAGACTGGGGACTTTAGCTAAATTGTTTCCGGAGCGAGACAATATTATATACTTTCCAGGGTTTACGGAAGAGCATTATAGTCGAGCAGCAAGGTATCACAAAACGAGTAAATTATCACTAGCTACACTCTGATATGTGGCACAATATGGTACAAGTAAACTTTGTTGTTGTTGTTGTTGTTGTTATTGTTGTTGTGGTTGATGTTGGCATTACGTCATTGGCTCCTGACACAGGTAATGCCTCGCAAGTACTTGAATGTAGGATAAATCAACTGAAAGTTGATGTGTTATGTTGTTCGCCATGAGGGTGGAAGGTTTGAGCTGACGTTTCGAGCGCTAGCCTTTCGTCAGAACAAGCAAAACTCCTTTGCTCTAAGGAACGCCTAACGCTCGAAAGATCAGCTCAAACCTTCCACCCTCACGGCGAACAACACAGCACATTAACTTTCAGCTGATTTACCCATAGTTTGGCGAACTCGTCGACGTAGAAACCTAGATGTTTTAGAAACTCGTCTAGCAGAGCGTACTTGAATGAAGTACTACCATACCTGGGGCCTTTGAGGATCTCCTTTTCCAAGCATGGTCCACTGATTGTTTCGGATTCTGTAACCGGATATCACGCTTCCTAGGAGACAATAACTAACAAAAGTTAGCTGATGCTTGTATCATGGTGCTCACTGACTGATGGTAACAAAATTCCAAGAGTTTTCCAGGAGTTCTCCAGGGTAGAAAATTGATTTTTCCAGGTCCCAACCCCAAATTCTCTCTCGGTAAAAACAGCTTTCTGGTCGAAGCGAAACGGGACAGAAAAAAACTTCCTGAAATTGAGTCTACATAAAATACAAAAAGTACAATCATGAGGTTTGTTTGTTTGTTTGTTTGTTTTTTGGTTTGTTTATAAAACTGCTGAAAATTTATCCACAAAATCCAGAAATACAAGGAAATTATCTGTCTTTCCAGGTGTTTTCCACGGCCCTGGAAGAAAATTTCAAAATTCCAGGAGTTTTCCAGGAATTCTAGGAGTAGTGAGCTCCATGTTGTATAATAGTGGACTCAAAGACCTATTCAGGGGCAACCAAGGAATAATATCTTAGGACCAATCACATACAATGCGGCTTTTCAAATCAAATCTATTCTTGTTGCTCCTCAATTAGATTTCACTTTGATAGTCCATGGACTGACAACATACAACCTCAAATGTCCTACAATAATTAATAGATATACTGTAGAGTTTGTAAAGCCTAAATTAAACAGGCGTTTATTAGAATAGTGATGTGTTGGGCTTGTTGCCAATCATTGCAGCCCCTTGGGCTGAATTGCGAAAGACACAGCTCACGAGGTCGACCCGAGAGCATTACAAGGCGCCTCTTGCAGTAACTATACGGCCCATGTGTGACCTCGGAGCACAGCCTACAGCTAGATGGATTCAGCTGCGTGTAGAGATGAGATACAGACCTCAACACTGGCATTAGCCTACTCTTATCGATGAGTGCGTGGGTTCTTTTAAGTCCCCCGATAGAACGCCGAGAGACTAGACCAACGGCTTAACGTCTCTGTCCACGGACGGTGTGGCGAAAGAAAGTCGTACAAATACAACCCTCGGGAAGGCCGGGGATCGAACCAGGGACCTTCTGGTTGGCAGTCACAGATGTTACCGACTGAGCCAACCACGCACACACTGGGAGGCCTACTCAAATATTCAGCAAATTGAATAAGAGAGACGCGATGCGACCCAACTTATTACGTAACAATCGAGGTCCCGACCGAGCCCCTCTCACTCACAGAGTCCCAAGTTCGACCGAGTGTCCCGGCCGAGTAGCGTCAGCAGAAATCCGTCAGGCAGGCATGCATCCAGGATGGACACAAAGCAAAGCTAAAGTCACAAATAGGTCCTGCCTGCGGCAGCGGATGTCAACACGTTGCAGGAGCGTATCCATGGACTTCTCGACACTTCCGACTGGAAATATAGTTCGTCCATGCTAGTTGTTAATGTAGTTTATACATACTGAGTTACCCTCTCGTCCGTAGCAGTCTGGGGCCGGTTGCTCGAAAGTCGGTTAACGTTAACCAATGGTTAAGATTTCAACTCACGATTGGGTTTACTTCCTTGTTGACTGATTTGGGCTTTCATGTCAGGTTTACGTAATTGTGTTTCTGAGGAATATTTCAGTAATAGTTTATAGGAACTGGATTACGTATTCCTAGATAAAGAAATCAAATTTCATTTTTGGCTTAACCATTGGTTAACGTTAACCGACCTTCGAGCAACCCGGGCCTGCTAGACAGACAGCAAGACAAACGACAGTCACAGAATGAGGGAAGCAGTGAATATATTTCTCTCATTTTTTCTCAGCTTATTGATATTTGTTGTATGGTCATTGTCACTTATCTTTTCTTATCCATCAGGTTGTTGTCCTCTGAACTGCACTCACGTGTGCAACTATGAAATGGCTCTTTCAAGGTACTCTCGCCTTCTCGTTAAGTTGTTGATTTACGGTACCATAATTAGCTTGTAACAGTTATTGATCTTAACATATCCGTCCCTGGTCCAGTACCATATTAGCAACAAATCCAATATATTTAAACACGAAGACGCGCTATAAAAGTCAACGTACCCAAGGTACACCTTCCTCAGTTGTCAATCAACCACCGAGGTGTATCGGAGCTCTGCCTTCAAACTCCAAATATGAAATTCAAATTGCAGAACAGTAGATAATGCAAGCAAATGTTTTGGCGTTCTACTGCTACAATACAGCTAATAATAGTGGACAGAAGGAAGCTAATATTGGGTCCTTCCTCGTGTACGGAACACAGGTGACGTCGCTATTGTCTTAGGTGTTAGTTATGGTTGGGTGACTATATATATTTCTCTCTTAGTTTTCGAGTATGACGTCATCTGTGTTCAGCTGTATTCCGTAATATACACGAGGACACAACCCTACTGATATCTGAGTACTTACTTCCAAAAGTGTTTTAAAATCGTTTAGTTTCTCTCGAGTGTTTAGTTTTCAGTTTGGATTTCGCGCGATATAATAATTATGAGGACGTACTCAATGCAGAGCATCACATGCTGCAGAGTTGTGACAGAGATGTTTGCTCCACAAAGGACGAGTGACAACTGAAGGTGTCACACTCCAGGCAAAGGTCCTTTTATGGTACGTCTTCGTGTTTACTGATCAATGTGTTGTCATCATAGATGCTTCCCAGATCTGGAGAGGACAATGAGGAACGTGGACTTAAAAGAACAAATAGCACCGAATGCTGTTGTACCCAGGTATGCCTAGTCCCATGCTTTTCTGTGTCACTATGAGAAACTGTAGAACCATGAACCCAAGTTACTGACACACTGGTAAATTAAATACCAAGTCGAAAGAGGTCTGGAGTTTCGAGCCTTGTACATGTGGCGCCAAGAAGATCGCCGTTCTGTCCTTGTGGCCAGCCGTCCCGCCAGTCTGGATTTTAACTCATTTACTTTCTACTCCTTTGTTTAGAACACCAGAACTCTAGATCTTGCGGATAATATATTCAAAAGCTAGCCACCTACTATTTTATTACAACAACAACAACAATAAGAACTTTATTTGCAATTTCCACTGAAATTCTTCTTTGAAGTTTTGTATTTTACCTTTTGTATATCATCCATTCAGTTTTATTGTTTCTTGTGTAAAGATGAGAGCGAATTGTAGCAATTACAGACCCTAGGTTTGAAGACAAACTAATGACAGGACACATATTTGTTTGTTTACAAACCCAGATTATTGGCTTATCATGTGCTATTTCTGAGTATTTACATTAACATTTTGAACACAATAAAAGACAAAACTGAAATAAAAAAGAAAGATTGACTGAAAGTAAAAGTGAAAAGAAAAGGAAAAGGAAACTCGAAAAAAGATGTAAATATGATCAAAGCCAAGGCAAAACAATACAAGTGTAACTGAAGAACAGTCATTAGTTTCTAAGAACTGGATACAGAACATGGTCTTTGCCGATAACTGATATCTCTTATTCACTCATCAGCCGCACAACTGTTCCCTTAGAACTGAGGCGCATCTGGACGTTCTGGAAAGACTATGTCACAAATCCCGCCTCAACGAGTATCTGTGTGGATGGAGAGATTGGTACAGTGCTGAAGGTTTACAGGGAGGTATGTATTGCCACCGGAGCCCGGTTGTTCGAAAGTAGGTTAACTTTAACCCAGGGTTAGGCCAGATTTCAAATGGAAATTTCTTCATCTGGGAATAGGTAATACGGTGTCTGCTAAGTAGTCTTGACGTAACTCAGAAACTAAATTATATAAGTCCAACATGTCAGCCCAAATCAGTCTACAAGGAAGT
>JANVCJ010088431.1:0-10586 GCA_026413505.1 Epizoanthus ramosus
GATATGATCGCAATATTTATAGAAATTATATCATGACTTGGGCCTTTTTATTAAACTATAACATACTTTCTTGTCATACGATTGCGAGGATGCTATGAAATGCCCTTGATAATCTGCTACTTTAACCGTTAATATCAAAATAAATATGAATATGCAATTCAATCTGACTTTCAGAGACCCCTTCATTTGAAGATCGAAACTTTGATTCCGAATAAAGTATTGTTTTTAGTTTGTAATACTCTTGATAGAAACCTACCCACTTTAAAAGCTGATTACAAAAGCAACTTAGACTGATTAAAGATAGTCTCAAAAGCGAAACAGATGATGTTTTTCACTAAACCAGCATCAGTTCAGGGTGCCGTACAGCAAATAGACTGAGCGGAAAGATTATATACTTGAGAATATTGCAATACTTTTGGAATATCATGACTTGGGCCTTTTACTATAACTTATTTCGTTGCCATACGATTGCGAGGGATGCTATGAAATGCCCTTGACAATAAGCATAAATAAAATAATCACTGATGAATATGAAATTCAGACTGATGAATATGAAATTCAATCTGACTTTCAGAGACCCCTTCAGTTAGAAGATCGGAACTCTGATTCCGAATAAAGTATTGTTTTTGTAATACTCTTGATAGAAACCTACCCACTTCCGATATTTTCGGAAGTAATGAGATATTTGACAAAGGCAATTTGAAGACCCTTTCGGGCAAGCAGAATTCGTTTTGTTGTAAGTTTGTGAATAATTCGGCGATATTCTGCCCACGGCTCAGAGATGTTTAGAAAAAGGAACAGAGAAACTGAGACTTCCAAAGAGACCAGGGAAGCAGAACAGGACCATCTCAGTTGAAGCCAAGGACAAAACATAGTATCATAACATAACATAGTCATGGGCCAGGAAGCTTGAAAGCTAGAAAGGCGATTACTTAGTTTATGACCCAATGCAAAACTCACAGTTGCAAATTTCCACTCGAGAAAATTCGATAGATAACTAGAGTGCACTAGAAGCCAATAGAGAAGATGATGTTTGGGATAATGGCAGTTTCTTTGAAACTATTTAAAAAGTAAGGGGGGTTCTAATCTTACATAACACGAAGGAGGCTCAGGGAGTTTACAATGTATATGCAAATATATACAAATTGTATTATTATTATTATTATTATTATTATTATTATTATAATTATTATAATTATATGCCTGGAGGAAAACATTCGCGTATAGGTAAAGGTAAGGTAACATTTCTTTAATGGTGCTAGTTCCGTCAGCTCTGTGCGGCTGGTATCGACAGTTCCATTAAACTTGGAAATTACTAAGATATCCTAAAATTAAAAGTCATTAGTTTGCCATAGCTACGTCAACCCAGACGTCATAGTAACGCCGTAACTCTAAATATCCCGTTTTCATACCAAGAGATTTGGCTAGGCTATTAACAACAGGTAAGTGCCACCTACTCATAAAAACTGCTAGTATACATAGGCATAATCATTATACAATGATAATAAAAAATAATAATAATAATAATAGTAATAATAAATTACAATTTATATAGCGTCATTTCTCAAGATTCAGTCAGTGGCGCTTTACAATGACAAGAATCCTTATATATATAGTAAATAGATATTAGGTAAAATTATTAAAATTAGTTCTCATTGTTGAAAAATGTACTGTAGGGATTACAGTTACTCCTGATTCTTGATCTTAAAAGGCCATATTAATAAGCACTGTTATAAGTTTGCGCGCTTATATGTCGCGACAGATGGAGTGCTTAGGGTTAGAAAGCAGTGGCTTCCACAGAGACAGAGCAGCAACAGTAAAAGCACGGGCACTATAAGGCTTTAAGTTGTAAAAGGTTTTGTGTGCGACAGAAGATTACTGTGAACAAGTGATAAAAAGTGACAGCGACATTGGGTCGAAAGTTTCTTCCTCAGTTCTGATGTGACATCTATACTGTGAATGCAGCGATAAAGCGACAGCAACACCCCCTTGGACGGCCTCGTTAAACTGCAACAACGTTTGAAGTTGAAATCTACCATGCAGATACCAAAAAGGTGGGGGATGGGGTGGCACACTTGAAACATGCATGGTTTTTGCAGTTTTCACAGTTTTTTTTTAATATAGATGAACAAAAAGGCCACATAAAAATAAATCACAACAGAAGTCAACACATTGGTTACACAATTTAATGACCTCATTCTACCTTGTTTGAACAGAATACGCACTGAGCTGCGTTGCACTTAGATTAAGCAATACCTGCCACCCAACTGACGTGGTTACCGTGCCAACATCCTGAGACAAACCACAAGGAAACCGTATATAAATTTGATAAATTTGTGTAATTCAATTTCTTGAATTGTCTAAAGCTTCAACTCTAGCTTTGAAATTGGCATGAGAGCGTTGAGGGGGTTGAAGTGGAGATAAGCGTGATAAGGTGGGCTAGGGCATAAATTTGTATTGAGAAGCGGCAAATTTTAAGGACCAGATGGGTTTGAATACCTTGACTGAAGTCATTTTTTTTATAAATACTACATCTTGCTTGCTTTTCGTGCAAACGCATTGAGGCAGGCTAAATGCATTCTAAAATAGCACGGTTATCATTATTATTAATTTAATATCGCCGGCGAACAACGCACCAAATTTCCAGCGGTTATCCGGTAAGAGCAGGAACTCAGCAAGAGTAGACTTCTGTACTGTCATGATAAGATACAATAGTGCGAAGAGGCTGAAAATAGGCTGCTGTTTGGAACATTGGCTCGTTAGAAACTCTATTTTGAACAGTATTAGTGATACTGATTGATAGTGTCCAGTGATATTCATTGCATTCGTTGTATGACATATCGAACAATTTCTGTGTGTTATTTTAAGCTGTTATCCAGAATAAAGTGGCTCACTTCGGCGAGAAACCATTTTTTAAATTTTTTGCAACTTTTGACCATTTTTTGAGTAACTTTGACTCAATTTACTAACACAATCTGCAAAGGCCTACCGGGGAGTCGATCATACGACTTGGTGAAAATAAGAGAAGGGGCGGGGCGCCACGTGCAAAAACCTAGACGTCGAGACTGGTTTAAAAACTGAGCTTCCGATATTCCGCGACCCGCCCAGGAAGCAACATTTTCTGGGTCCCTTGCTGATAATGCACTAACTTTGAGGTGATACAACATACACTGAACCTTGGATCGGGGTGTGTCTGTCCCTCCTGGGAGGGGTGGGATGAGGGGTTCGCCAGCCGGGAGCGTGGAAAGCGGAGAAGACCGGAAGTCGATACAGATTAACTTCCGGTAAAATAGTAGGTTTGCTCACTTTCGCATGACGCATACTGAATTGAATCTTCTAAAACTGTTTTCTACTCCAACCCATTCGTCTCACTTGACCGTCACACAAATCTAATATTTGTCTCAAACAGGATTTAATTTGAAATAATTTTGTAAAGGGAACATTTGGAATGTACGGACATACGCCATCGAAACTATTGACGTATTCCTCCATTGTTATATTTATAAGTTCAGACTGTGTAATCAGATAAGCGGCTGGATGGGTCAAGATATATTGACATTCGGCTTGCACTAACAAGTAGCTTCTATATAATTCTAGTACTATAAATTGGGTTTATTAGTGTATGTCTTTGTAAACTTTTTAAGACAAATAGTTGTTATAATAGGTATATTTAAAGTGTTTCTACATTAAAAAGAATTTCTACGAAGGCTGCTAATCACTGGGCTTACGTGACAAGACTGAAAGGCTCTATGAAGTGTGAACTACACGCTCGGGCACGCGCGACGTGCAACACAAATTAATGCAACGTAAAGACAACAAAGACGGCTGCTGACTATTAATACAAAGAAGGTCTCGTCCTTTCGTCTAGAATACCATGGCTCGTAAGTTTTATTTAATTGTATATGTAGCAATATGGCAAGTTAGCGGTGATTGTATCACGGTTATTAGTTAGTTTATTGGATGGACAAATCTTTGCCGTACAAAAAGGTGAAGAATTCGGGTCTGAAGGCTCTTAATAGTAAATGTAGATGTTCATAGCGGTGTTCTAGTTGTTATGCATCGGATTATTTGATTCGGCCAGACACAGTGTATATGGAAAGCGAAGCTGCAAGTTTCGAGGTTCATTGAAAATCTAACTGAGCATTCTTCAGTCTGAGCAAAAAATATGAGACTCGTCATCCGGAAGGTAAAGCAGGCTTGATCAGATTTCATGTTTTTTTAAAATATATTGGATACCTAATTTCTTCTTGGAAGGTTTGATCGAGCTAAGAATTGTGAATTGTCCTCGACGCCCTGCTGTAATAATACAACAAGTACAGTCAACATTTTATTCAATTATAACACTGAAATAGTATAATCACGGAATTAGAAACAGAAGTTTGCAGAGGTCGCATTAGAGTTAGATCCTAACATTGGTGTTAAAACTAGTCAGTAATACCAAGTTTTTCGCATTTGCGGAATGGTTGAGAATTCTAAGTACCGAAAACGTGGTGTTACTCTATAGTGCTAACACTAGTCAGTTTATGCTATAATGTGACCTAGGCCAATATCTATAGCTGCAAAAGAAGTATTAAAATTTAAAACAATGCCTGCGGGATGAGTAGTTAATCCGAAGCGGTTTCAGCTGGTGTTAGCTTCAGCATCTGAATATCGAATAACCCCGGGTATTTACATAAGTTTAAGTTTACCAAACGCAATCGAGTGACAGCACAGGGATCCCAGATTGCCTTGTCTCAACCGAGGATGTGTGCATGCGTACAGTAACAGAAGAGTTGTTGAGCTGGATGTTAATTGATCGCGCGCCGTATTGGAGGTGCGCTAAATTCCCAATGAAAAAGAGTAGATGATGAGCTTCCAATTTGTGTTTGTTTTCAGCGACATATAGTTGTCGCTACATTTCAACAAAGGAACTAAACGATTTTTTAGCGAAAGTTTTTGTTAGTTTTCATTGAGGGCCACTCGTTCATCAGTGCCCTGTACTGTCAACTGCCTCCCTCGTTAAATAAAGTTTATTGTATTGTATTGTGTTGTATTGTATTGTGTTGTATTGTGTTGTAATTGCAATATGCACAACTGCGTAGTCTCATATATAATATATTGTTTAAAAGGGTTTGTATCTGATTTTATGTTTTTATTAAAAGTTTTAAAATGTTCTAAAACAATTTTAAGAAGGCTACTAAACTTTCAGTCACTCACTGCGACCTTCTTCACAGTTATGCAGGAAAACCACTTCTGAACGCATATTCAAGTTTGGTTCACAAAGGACTTGTAAACCCGAGGGAATTCTCTCCTCTCATTAACAGTGTTTTTGTCTGCCTCTGTATGCCAAGCTTCTAATAAGCCAGTTTCTCAATCATGCGCAGTACGTAGAAGCGGTTGTTTGGCGGGCCACACGTCCTGTAAACATGGCAGATTGTATGAATGAGTAGGGATATGTTTTTTACAATATAATAGAAATATATCAGTTATAATACATTTTAAACAACATCTCCACTCATTCATACAATCCACCATGTTTACAGGACGTGTGGCCCGCCAAACAACCGCTTCTACGTACTGCGCATGATTGTGAAACTGGCTTATTGTTTCCAACTGTTTACACCTCTCTCTGTTATCTCGACGTAGTCTGGGTGTATATCGTGAGTATATGTAGATTCCGCGTGCTGTTTGATTGCGGAACAATTATCGGGGCACGTGCCAGGTTTGTGCTCACTGTCTCGGGAGTTTCATGACCTTTTGGATTCTCCAACATAGGTAAATGGGCAAGATTTGCAATTGACTTTGTAAACAATGCCCTTGGTTTGCCATTCGTTTGGACGGTCTTTTGGTTTCTGAACACGTGTCCCAAGGTTCTGACTGGTTTGAAGGCCGTCTTTATATTGGCTTTGCTTAGAATTCGTTTGATTCGCTCCGATACTCCTTTAACGTATGGGATGGTTGTAAAAACGTGTGTGATGGTGAATAACGTGCCGTAGAGTGCTCAATACCTCAGTCTTTGCTCAGTGGTAGGACATTAGGACATACAAACATTAGCTTTCACATTTCAAACATAAAATGTTATCATTTCTACAAATATCCGTTAACTTTATGGTATTCTATTCAGTTTCAGCCTAGTCTACAAGACCTCTGTTCGTTGTCTAAGGCAGAGCTGTGCAAAAACATCCAGAATCCGGCAACGTTAGAACTGGTCATCCTGTCAGGAAAAATCCCGTCAGTACATGCAAGATGTTGTTCCTCCTTCTTCCAAGTTCATTTATTATCCATTGTCTCCTAGTAACGGTCGCTCACTCGGAAACATGTTCTTACACGCCACAGTTTAAAAATTGCGACTGCAGCCCGATGGGGGGAGTGACGTCCGAAGAGCGGGACTTGATTCAAGTGTACTGTATCAGCCAGTATGATCTCACAGGGATACCAGCCACTCTGCCAAGTACACTAGGTAGATTTTACGCTACTTCAGCTAGAATCCAGAGATTATTTCCTGCATCACTGACTAAGTTTCCAAAACTAAGATATTTGCACTTGCTTCGCTGCAAATTGGAACAAATAGCAAACGGTACATTCATCAAGCAACAGAATTTACAAGAGCTATTTCTTGGGGAGAACAGCATTGGAGCGTTGTTCAGTGAAACATTTACAGGGCTAAAGTTTTTGAGGAAACTTCTTCTAAGTCGAAACCGTATCGCTAAACTTCAACAAGGAATATTTGCGCACTTACAATCGTTAGTGTATTTGGATGTTGCTGATAATTTGATCTCAGTGATTGAAGATGGAGCATTCGAAGGGCTTCAGTTTCTCCAAACAATAATTTTGAGCGGCCATAGATTGCATAAATTTGGGTCCCACACGTTTGGTTCCCTGCCGTCCTTGTATAAACTGGATGGAAGCTTTGGGCAGTTCTTGAAACAAGTAGACGACAGAAGCTTTGCAGCAACTCCACACTTAAAACTTCTTCATTTAAATGATAACTCTCTGCAGTCTTTCCCTGTCCGTAGCTATCGAAGTATCCCACTGCTGCAAGAATTGGATCTAAGCACCAATAATCTGAGATTTGTCCCGTCTGATGCTTTTAAGGGGATGAAAAGCTTACAGTCTCTGATTCTGAACAACGCAAATATTTCATTTATTCAAAATGGTTCATTCAATAGTCTTGCTAGTCTGAAACCCCTGTATTTATACGATAACCCACTTGTTTGCGACTGTAACCTGAGATGGCTAAGAGAATGGTTAAATGTTACTATTGATGTTAAGCTGAAGTCCCCGTTAAAGGTAAAGTGTGCGTATCCATCAAGATTCAATGGATCAGTTCTCCTTCAACAAAATGTAACCGCCTTCAAGTGCCTTTGTGAAACGTGTCAAAGAAACCTTCGCTGTTCTAAGCCTACGAATTCAAGCTGTAGCTGCCGTAATGGGACATGGACAGAGTCATGTGACTTGAGCTGTCAATCATCTGATTTTCACTTGAAGTGTGTGTCTACTACTGACAGATGCTATTGCGAGCTTCCAGTATGCCATAGAAATGCAACAATTAACAAAGGCATACATGGCAAATACTCGTGTGTTTGCAAGAAAGGCTTTGCAGGCGATGGATTAAGATGTGTGGATATCAACGAGTGTCTCTCTAGCGTAAATGATTGCCATAGTAACAGCACGGAATGTGTGAACACTGATGGTTCATATACATGTGTTTGCAAGCCAGGCTACTCAATAGAGACTGCTCGTGTCACTCAGTGCGAACCAATCGCAGTACGTCTATTCGTGTCGGTGATCAACTCAACAGCTGCAAAAATCTCATGGAAATCTAATACAAACAGCGTCTTACCAAAGGATGCAAGATATATGCTGTTATATAGAGAAACTGGACCGGAACAGACACAAATACAGTGGTTTAAAACCAAGCGAATAGAGGCGGGTTTGGAGCTCTATATTCTAGAAGATCTCAAGCCCAATACGAATTATGAAGTGAAACTTGTTCTACTAACACTAAATTCAGACAATGAAACAACTCTTGGTTCGAAGACATTTAAGACTGACAACGTCATTCACTTTGTGGCAGGATCTACCGCTGATCTATCAACTGGCAGTATCGCGGTCATCGTGCTTGTGTTAGTCCTGTTACCCAGTGCCGTGGTCTTTGCGATTTGTTATTTTTACCGCAAACGAAAGAGTCGCCAGCACCTCGACAATGTAACGCCATTGTCACGACCGCTGACAGACACTGGCTCCGACACAGTGCGGTATGTTCCTAATAGGGGAGTGCAGTCATCCGTGCAGGACAATCAACCATTGACAGTAACAAGTCAAGGTAATGTAGTGGTTATTCCCAATGTATCGAATCTCTCTGTTGTAATGGTAAGGAAACGTAACGTAACGTAATATACAGTAATATACAGTATGGTATGGTATGGTATGGTATGGTATGGTATGGTATGCCGGTATGGTATGGTATGGTATTGTATGATATGATATGGTATGGTATGGTAAGCTTAGGTTATATGATATGATATAAAATAATATAAGGTAAGGTATGTTATTGCATGGTAAGTTAAGGCAAGGCAAGGCATAGTAAGGTAAGTTAGGTAAGGTAAGGTAAAGTAAGGTAAGGTAGGGTAAGGTAAGGTAAGGCAGGTAAGGTAAGGTAAGGTAAGGTAAGGGTAAGGTAAGGTAAGGTAAGGTAAGGCAGGTAAGGTAAGGTAAGGTAAAGTAAGGTAAGGTAAGGTAAGGTAAGGTAAGGTGAGGTAAAGTAAGGTAAGGTAAGGTAAGGCAGGTAAGGTAAGGTAAGGTAATGCAAGGTAAGGTAAGGTAAGGTAAGGTAAGGCAGGTAAGGTAAGGTAAGGTAAAGAAGGGAAGGTAAGGTAAGGTAAGGTAAGGTAAGGTGAGGTAAAGTAAGGTAAGGTAAGGTAAAGTAAGGTAAGGTAAGGTAAGGTAAGGCAAAGTAAGGTAACGTAAGGTAAGGCGATGTAAGGTAAGGTAGAGCAATGTAAGGCTAGGTAAGGTATACTAAGGTAAGGTAGGTAAGGTAACATAATGCAAGGCAAGGTAAGGTAAGGTAAGGTAGAGCAATATAAGGCTAGGCAAGGTATAGTAAGGTAGGTAAGATAAGATAATGCAAGGCAAGGTAAGGCAAGGTAAGGTAAGGTAAGGTAAGGTAAGGTAAGGTAAGGTAAGGCAAGGTAAGGTAAGGTAAGGTAAGGTAAAGTAAGGTAAGGTAATACAAGGCAAGGTAAGGTAAGGTAAGGCAAAGTAAGGAAAGGCAAGGTAATACAAGGCAAGGTAAGGTAAGGTAAGGCAAAGTAAGGTAACGTAAGGTAAGGCGATGTAAGGTAGAGCAATGTAAGGCTAGGTAAGGTATAGTAAGGTAAGGTAGGTAAGGTAAGATAATGCAAGGCAAGGTAAGGTAAGACAAGGTAAGTTAAGGTAAGGGAAGGTAAGGTAAGGTAAGGCGAGGTAAGGTAAGGTAGAGCAATGTAAGGCTAGGCAAGGTATAGTAAGGTAGGTAAGGTAAGATAATGCAAGGTAAGGTAAGGCAAGGTACGGTAAGGTAAAGTAAGGTAATGCAAGGTAAGGTAATGCAAGGTAAGGTAAAGTAAGGTAAGGTAAAGTAAGGTAAGGTAAGGTAAGGTAAGGTAAGGTAAAGTAAGGTAAGGTAAGGTAATGCAAGGCAAGGTAAGGTAAGGTAAGGCAAAGTAAGGTAACGTAAGGTAAGGCGAGGTAAGGTAAGGTAGAGCAATGTAAGGCTAGGCAAGGTATAGTAAGGTAAGGTAGGTAAGGTAAGATAATTCAAGGTAAGGTAAGACAAGGTAAGTTAAGGTAAGGTAAGGCAAGATAATTTAAGGCAAGGTAAGGTAAGGTAATGCAAGGTAAGGTAATGCAAGGTAAGGTAAGGTAAGGTAAGGTAAGGTAAGGTAAAGTAAGGTAAGGTAAGATAATGCAAGGTAAGGTAAGGCAAGGTAAGTTAAGGTAAGGTAAGGTAAGGTAAGGTAAGGTAAAGGAAGGTAAGGCAAGGTAAGGTAAGGTAAGGTAATGCAAGGTAAGGTAATGCAAGGTAAGGTAAGGTAAGGTAAGGTAAGGTAATGCAAGGCAAGGTAAGGTAAGGTAAGGTAAGGTAAGGTAAGGCAAAGCAAAGCAAGGCAAGGCAGGGCAAGTTAAGGCAAGGTAGGGTAGGGTAGGGTAAGGTAAGGCAAGGCAAGGTAAGGTAAGGTAAGGTAAGGTAAGGTAAGGCAAGGTAAGTTAAGGCAAGGTAAGGTAAGGTAAGGTAAGGTAAGGTAAGATAATTTAAGGCAAGGTAAGGTAAGGTAATGCAAGGTAAGGTAATGCAAGGTAAGGCAAGGTAAGGTAAGGTAAGGTAAGGTAGGTAAGGTAAGGTAGGTAAGGTAAGATAATGCAAGGTAAGGTAAGGCAAGGTAAGTTAAGGTAAGGTAAGGTAAGGTAAGGTAAGGTAAGGTAAGGTAAGGTAAGGTAAGATAATTTAAGGCAAGGTAAGGTAAGGTAAGGTAGGTAATGCAAGGCAAGGTAAGGTAAGGTAAGGTAAGGTAAGGCAAAGCAAAGCAAGGCAAGGCAGGGCAAGTTAAGGCAAGGTAGGGTAG
>JANVCJ010088442.1:0-10584 GCA_026413505.1 Epizoanthus ramosus
TTGCCAACTACCGACCAATATCTAATCTTCCATTTCTGTCTAAAGTTGTTGAGAAGGCTGTTGCTTCTCAACTCCATGACTACCTGAACCAAAACAGGCTCTACTCTGACATGCAATCTGCCTACCGCCAGAAATACAGTACTGAAACTGCTTTACTTCGTGTTTACAATGATCTATTACGAGCCTTGGACGCTGGCAACGAAGCTGTTCTGGTACTACTTGATTTCTCTGCAGCATTTGACACCATAGACCATGAAATTTTATTAACCCGTCTACAAGATCAGTTTGGTATCACAGGAACTGTCCTCAAGTAGTTTAAATCCTATCTCTCCTTGCGCACACAGTCTGTAACAATTGGAACGAATCGATCTTCTTCCTTTCCACTTATTCATGGTGTTCCTCAAGGCTCAGCTCTCGGCCCGGTGCTTTTCACTTTGTATGTTTCTCCTCTTGAGAAGATCATCAAATTATTCGAATTCAGGCTAGATTTAAATATTCACTTTTTCAACTGAAATTTGAGAAGTTCGAACGAATCATGAATCGAAATTTTGAATAACAAACAAAGTCGATTTTTTATTCTTGGACGAAACGCTCGAGCTGGCTTGACTGTAAATAGGAACTGTAACTTGTTTCATGTGTTTTGAAAAGTGGGACATATATATACAATATTTTAACGTCATTATTTAATAATTTAATAATTCCAAATATCTCTAAAAGGAATCATCTAATTTCCGGTGATAACATTATTAAGAATTGAGACAAATCTAAGCAATCCCTGAAGGAAGCACTTACAAATACGTTTAATGTTCTATATATATAAACGTTTTATATCACGTACTGCCTTAGACTGAAATCGTGGATAACGTTAGAACATCCAATCTCCGTCCAAGAAACCAAATGAGTGTAGCTAGTTGATCACATGATTCCATGAAATAGTTTGTCTTATTACTTTATCTGTTCCCTCAGAACGAAACATTCCGAGAGGACCTACTGAATGAGAGAAAAGAGAAAGAACGATTGCTGTCACTAAAGGATAAACTGAAGAGAGACCTGGACCAGAGTCAGTCCAGGATTTCGTCATTACAAGAGCAGGTACAATCACTCTCCTGCGCATGCGCCATGTCTACCTTCTTTGGTGCCGCTGGCTGGAACAAACGTCTGAAGTTGCGACGCTTCCGGAATTCAGAAAATCTGTAACTTCCAAAGTCGAAGTATGAACGCAGAATTCTTGTATTAGAGTATTAAGACCTATTAATCTTCATCATACTACTTTGATCTACAGCAAATCGCTATAATATTTTCAAAATTATCGAAAACACCATCATGGCCCGATATATTTTATATAGATAAGTCTGTTAAGCGCCTAGGGCACATTGGATAGGCGCTCTATAAATTATAAATTATAAATTATAAGTATTATTTATTATTAATGCGTTTGTTTTGGTTTTGGAATAGTTCATTCTACGCATGCGCGAGAAACCATACCTCTTTGTTCCAGCCAGAGGCGTTAAGATGCAGGTAGGATAGGCCGTCCGGACACCCGAGAGGAGCAGACAACGCCCAGCGAACACAGAAATATATCCTTTGTACTTGTATTGCTGTAATTGTAATGAAGAGAAACATTGACAGTAATACGGCAGTGAATAAAACCTGAGACAGAGTAAAGACAAAGTTTATTTGTTGAGGAACACTTGTATATATTTACTCGAGTCAGCTCTTGTTGTCCACTTATCGCTGTTTTCGTACCTAGACATTTACGCTAATAGGAGTTGGCTGGCTTTTCAGACATGGTACACTGATCAACATCGTTTTACTTGTTATTACAGCTTGAAGAACAGGTAGCTTTTATGCCGATTGAATCCGGCTCCATCATATTCAGACATATCAGTTCCATGCATACATATTCAGACACTGGATGTAGCTATCAACTCCGATTTCTCTTTAGGTGGACAGTAAGCCTAAACTATAAGCATCTAACTCTCTATTTGTTCTGGCAGTTACGCAGTTCAATGACAATTTTGACAACTTCTTGTACTCCATAGGTGTATAAGTATCGGGAGCACATCTACTTCCTCCAGCAGAAGTTCAAACAAGAGCAGGGCGGGTTGGCTTCACCACTGCCAGCACCCCCTTCGCCTATATTCGAAGACACTTCAAACCAGCAGCCGTTGTTCACAGGCGCTAACAAGCTGTATGGTAGCAGTGCTCCTCAGTACATCAACGAACAAGTGCTACAAGGATCTGTCTCTCCCAAATATCCACTGATGCCAGTAAATGAAGTCAAGAAGCCTAGTTCAGGCCGTCATGGAGACGGACAAGGAGGCAAACCGTGGCAATATCCACAGGTATCAACTGCATGCAATCATGTGGTGGGCACTCAACAACAGCAATACACTACAATAACCATAGCGACGACGAGAACAATTACAGCAACATTAACAACAACAACATAATAATAATAATGATAATAATAATAGTAGTAGTAATAATAATAATAATAATAATAATAATAATAATAATAAAATAATAATTATAATAATAATAATAATAATAACCTCACTCATCAAAGATGATTTTCAGGAGGTGCCTCAATAAGAATTATTACATAATTGTACTCATCAAACAGTGTATTATCCTAATATAAGTCTAACTGCAAAATGTAAAAATATAATAAATGTTTAAAGTAATGTAAAATAATTCTGTTTGTTTACTTAGCTGCAGTTGTTGAAGGCAGTGCATACATTTACTGTATGTGGACTTTCCGTTGGTGATAAGAATGTCTGAAGTATCAGAATGTCAGATTTAATTCAGATTTAATGTAGTTTTGAATGATTTTATTTTATTTTCAATAGTAACATTGTAAAAATGATTCACTGTCAGTGTTCTTTTAAATTAAGATAGTTACCTAAATCTTATTAAAAAAAATAAATTGTTAGGAATTATTTACTAATCCTTTAAATTGTAAATTCCATTGCAGAATCCTGCAAACACTGCACCTCTTCTTTCCAAGGTACCATGTACCATTATGTTAATTTTCTAAATTTTAATGAAATTAATAACCATAATTAATTTTTATGCAAGCTAAGTACATGTACCGTACTTGATCACAGTAACCAATACTATGCCAAGGGGGAGTGGGAGGGGGTGAGTTGTTGTTCAATCAATTTTATTAAAGGAATCCTGAAGTAAAAAACAATTTTGCGAACAAAATGAAACAACTTCTTATACTCAATTACTCTCAGTCTGTAGTTTTTGGTGGCCATGATCATCACAAGGAGTGTTGAATGGTTCTTCAAAATTTTTGAGTGCTCGCAAAATTTGGCCCTTGCTCAAATTCCTCGCAAAATTTTGGAGGGTGCTCGCTTGTTCAAATTCGCTAATTTTGGGCCATGATCATCACAAGGAGTGTTGAATGGTTTTTCAAAGTTTTTGAGTGCTCGCAAAGACTGTCAAAGTTAAAAAAAATAATAGGCAAACGTTTTGGCTTCATTCTTGTTTGTGTGATGGTTATGAACTGCACAAACTTCACAGAATAACTCAGTGTAACAAGTTCTTTCAATTTGCTCACAACGTGTTTTTCACTTCAGGATGTCTATCCTTGATTTCCTGGCATTAACTCTATTATTTTAACCTTCTGATTCCTGTTCACAATACAAACTTTAACTATAGCATTTCTATATCTGCCATAATTATATTTTCATGTATATCTTTTAACACTGTTTTGATATTCAGCTATTTTTATTAGTTATTATTCTGTTCATTTATTATTTTATTTTTTATCAAAGTTTCTTCATGTTATCAATAATTTTTATTTTTGTCATTCAGAAAAATTCTTCAATTAGGAAACGTTAAGTACTGTCATTGCTCTTTCGCATTAGTGTCCTTTATTAAAATTATTTACTCTACCAACCTCACCTCCTTGGCATTGCTCTGATCCTAACTACTTATTTAACATAATTCATGAAATTAATATCAAACAAGTAACTAATGTTGGTATCCAGTAGTAATATCTTGTAATCAGTATCAGGTAATCAGATAACCCAAGGATTGCATGTGTGACGAGTTTCAGTGATGTTCACTTGACTTCAAGCCTCACCCGCTTGGAATCCAGACTTCTGATCTTAACTGTAACATTAATTTATGAAATTAAAATCAAATAAGTAATGTTAGTATGCAGTGGTACATTGTAATATCGTATAAACAGTGTTAGGTAGTCAGTTAACCCAAGCATTGCATGTATGGTGGTTTTCAGCCATGTTCACCCCTCCAACCTCACCCCCCTTTGGAATTCCGCTGATCCTAACTACATGATATGTATAACATTAATATTAATTCATGTCATGAACTAAAGGTACAAATTACATTAGCATGCAGTGATTATCTTATAAACAGTGTTAAAGTAACTTATAATAAAATAGTATGTAACATAGATAATAAATTATATAATAATTATAGTAATAATAATATTTAATAACAATAATAATCATAATCATGATGATGATGATAATAATAAGTTTTTGTCATGGAGCTCCACTGATCAAAGTAATTTTCAAGGAATTCCTGCATTATAGATCACTGCTTTAGATATATGAAGTTCTTACTAAGTTTTTAAACACCACAAGTTTTGGTAGAAGGGATTATTAACCCCACCAAGACCAATGTGGACTGAAGGCTGGCTGACTATTACTATGTTTATATTATTAACAAAACTCTTGAAACTGGAGCTCTCCTTGTGGCAAAAAATTTCGATTTTGCAACATACATGTACAACTTGTTCGCTTCTGTTTCCATGGACCAACAAGCCACTTCCATGGACCAACAAGCCACAGCCGGGAGATAGTTCACTGACAATAATTCTTACATTCGATCTCGATGTGTTAGGATTCTATCAATATACTCTCCGAACTTAACAGCTGAACTGGATGAAATTGCTCGTATAAGACAGGTCGCTAAAACGTTCACCCTGATGAATACTTCCACAAGCGAATAAACTTTCATTCAGTTTCTTTTATGAAGAAGAAAGCCTTAAACTGTCCTTTGTGTGTCTGTCCTGGGTCTGTTTTCACACATCTGATCCATGACGGCACGAAAAGCTCCAGCCAGATGACATGCGTGTCCCACAGGGCTTGGTAACCGCATGCATAATTCGGATGGACTGGGGAGAATCATCCTGAAATCTCCCTGGCTGGCCTATCGATCGTGTCTAGAATATGATGCCTCGCTTACGCTTGGCAATAAACACCAATGAAATACCAAACCATTTCACTTTAATATTTTTTGTAGTCCTAAAGTAGAACAATGTGTCAGAACTAAAAAATGGAAGAGGTAGCCATAGCAATGGTAATCTTTTCACGTGTGAAGATAACATGTTATTTTCACGTGTAAAGATATGATGTTTTCGCACAAAAGCTAACCTGGTATTTCATTGGTGTTTATATAATAAAACATATTAATCACACATACATGTAAATGAAATAACCAGGCAGTATAATCATATGGTGTGGCCATGAAATAAATTTTAGAATTAGCAATCAGCAAGATTAGTTTACATTTGGAGTGTAGATCATGCCTTAGGTGTACTGGTAGTGACAATAGAATCTTGATTTAATTTTAATTTAAAAAACAGTGCCAATGGTCAGTGTATAGGGTTTAAATTACTGGTCCTTTGGCATTTCAAATGTTTTGAATTTGTTCTTTCCAGGTAAAAGAGCTAAGAGAACAATTACACAGGAGAAGAATGAAAACATCGCAGGCATCTGAAAGGTATTACATTCAATAATAATAATAATAATAATAATAACAATATAAATAATAATAATAACAATAACAATAATAATAGTAATAATAATAACAACAGGTTTGTGTTGTCCTGAGAAGGACTGTTGTTGGTGACTGACATTTCGACAATCTGTGTGGAAGTCATCGTTAGAGTCAACAGAGCAGAGTTGGTCATGTTGGCATTCAGTGTTTATCGTTCAGTGTTTATCCTTGGTTTGGCAGCAGGACTAAACCTTAAATTATGTGGTGTCAGCTTACAATGTATGCTCCAGAAATAGGGGTCTCAGATGGTGTAACATGTGAAGATTGACCTTTTTGTACATTAAGTTATAATTATGTGTCAATCACTTTGTTCCAGTTGATGACTGTCTTTCCTTTCCTTTCAGCTTAATCCAGTGGTGTGATCAATATACGCCATGTGATGGATTTTTGTCGATGACAGAACCTTCCAATCCTTGGCTAACAGATGATATCTCGTTTTGGGAGCAGGAGAATTCACTGTATGTGTTTGGTTGCTGTCCAATTTAGATTCCTCAATATTTTACTAGTGCTTTGCTCATATGGTCAGCTACTCAGTTGTTCATATCAATAAATGTTGACCAGATATTGATGATTGTGTTGATCTTATCTGTATCTCAGGTATTATTATTTGTGTTGACCTTAAGTCGGGGTATCATTGGTTGTGTTGACCTTAAGTTGGGGGAACATTGGTTGTGTTAACCTTAAGTCAGGGTATCATTCGTTGTATTGACCTTAAGTCGGGGGAACATTGGTTGTGTTAACCTTAAGTCAGGGGAACATTGGTTGTGTTAACCTTAAGTTAGGGTATCATTGGTTGTGTTAACCTTAAGTCAGGGTATCATTGGTTGTGTTAACCTTAAGTCAGGGTATCATTGGTTGTGTTAACCTTACATGTAAGTCAGAGTTTTGTTGGTTGTGTTGATCCTAAAATGGGATTTGTTCCATGTTGTGTTAGTCAGATCTCACATTTTTCTTTATTGATTTCTTTGTATGATCCCATTAGTCCTACGCTGTATGATCTTTTTCACACTGCCGATATCGTATATTGTAAATTCTTGTTTATATTTGTTTCACTATTTATAGTATTGTGTAATGGTAGATATGAAATAAAGTGGTGATTCTTTCTCAATAACTCAGACTACTCTAGATGTTTGATCTGTTAAACGCATTTTCAAAGAAGAATATTTTGGCCCTTGTATTTAGCAGTCTGGCCCGGGTTGCTCGAAAGATGGTTAGCTTAACCAATGGTTAAGTCAAATTTTAAATTTTACTTTTCGTCTAGAAATACATAATTTTGTGCCCATAAAGTATTGCTCGAAATATTCCCCAGTAACCCAGTTACGTATACTCGATATGACGGCCTAACTCAGTCTGCTAGGGAGTAAACCCAATCATTGGTTAAAATTTTAACCATTGGTTAGCGCTAACCGACTTTCGAGCAACCGGGCCCTGCTCTTTACTGTATGTAACACTTTTTTACTGGATCAAATATTTAATACTAATACATGTAGGAAGATGTGGAAGTTTGTTTACCTGGCCTTCTTGTATAAATGTATCTTGCACAAAGTAATTTCTTTTTGTCTGTAAATTTAGACATTACATTCCTGCACGACGAGTAAAAAGATGGGGATTTTCATTGTCAGAACTTTTGAAAGATCCACTGGGAAGAAAGCATTTTACTCGATTTTTGGAGAAAGAGTTTAGTGCAGAAAATTTAGGGTAAGTGTAGGCATCACTTCAGGTAGTTGTTTTGTGTTTTGACTCTGTGATTTTGTTGCTATTTTACTCAAAACAGAGTTCACTCTAATCCTCAAGTTCCTGGAAAACTTGTGGAATTTGGAAATGGAGAAAATGGATTTTTCATCTACTCCTAGAATATTGTAGAGAAAATGTGTAAATAAGACAGATAAATTTACTTACTTTTGAGTGTCTGCATATTTAGCACCATCATATCTTCTAGAGGTGTTGGTACTTTACAGACCTACAAGGACTCTCAGATCATCTGCTGATCCATCTATGCTCAAGACTGTTCAATACAACCTTAAGACTTATGGACTCAGATCGTTTTCAGTGCATGCTCTGCTTTTGTGGAATGCCTTACCTCTGCATGTTCGTTCACCAGATAGTATTTCTACCTTTAAATCTAGACTTAAGACTCATCTCTTTAAAATGGTATATGGACTGTAGTTATTAGTTTTTAGAGTGTATTATTCATCAGTTATTATTAGTTAGTGTATTATTCATTATATATAATTTACTTATATTCCGCATATTGTGAAGCGCCTAGAACATTTATGTATATGTGCTATAGACATTTGTATATTATTATCGTAACGTCTGGGATTGGTTGAATTACTGTGGGGTGATGGAATCAAACACTGGATTGGTAGTTATAAGTAGATTTGGAGCTGTCTTAAGTATTTCCAGAGTTGATCCTTCCTTATCAGATATTAAACTGTTTTAAATTCTTTCATAGATTCTGGACAGCTTGCCAAATGCTCAAGGCCACAACGATAAAACAAGTTCCTTCAAGAGCGCAGGAAATATTTAAGTGTGTACAGTAAATTAGTGGAGACCTTGGAGATACAGTGTGCTAGTGATAAGTGTGTTGCACTTGAAATCCATCTATCCATCCATCCATTCATCCATCTATCCATTCATCCGTTCATCCATCTTCTGTCCCTCCATCTGCTAGTCTGGCTGTCCATCCATCTGTCTATCTACCTACATGTATCTACCTCCGTTAACTGTAAATGTAGAGTCAAATATGAGGGTACTTCAAAATTGTCTTGAAGTAAGAAACATGTTTCCTATGAAATGAAGACGTGAATAATCCCACAGTTTGGCATGGACACTTTACTGTTGTTTGGCTTTTTTCAGTTGATGATTGGAGCAAGAAATACTTAAAAATAATAGTAATAATAATAATAATAATAATAATAATTGTCATTATTATTATTTATTATTATTAATATAATAATCAACCATGGTGAGTGGAGACTGGTGTGTTTGTGTCTGTATAAGTCAGGGTATCATTGGTTGATTGTGTTCACCTTAAGATATCATTGATATCATATGTGTATGTGTCTGTGGCTGTAGCTTGAAGTTGACATTTCTCCTGACTTTTTGAACACTTTCAGACCTATACGTGTAGGTGCTTCTGAAATCCATTCTCAACTAATTCGAGTTCCATACATTTCTAGATCTAATTTTTTGTAAAATCTTTGGAAACATTCAGAAGTCAGCAGACGTACTAAGCCTACAACAGGCTCTAAATTTCCTTAGCAACTGGAAAAACAGAAATTTAATCTGTAAGATACAATAAACTATTCATTTCTCAAGTTGAGGAGTTCTGCATGTCTTCATGCGTTGGGCTTAGGGATAATCATACAGTAACAGGATTTCTTCATTTTTCCAGCGAGTATCTCTCAGAGAGTGCAACATCACCAATAAATGTTGACTGTAAGACACGAGAAGACGTGGAAGTCAATATAAAAAGACCAAACAGATATGTGTTTGATGCAGCACAGGTGGGTGTCCTCTTTCTTGTCAGTCAATATGTTGTCCATCCAGTTGTGTCTCTCTTTATAATAGTGAATTCGATTAATTCTGTCGCTGTGAGAAGAGATATAGCAAATATTTATCTGATGGATCACATTGTTTGCAGTAGAGTGATCGCCTGGGTTTGTGTAGTCCTGAGAAGGACTGTTGTTGGTGACTGACATTTCGACAACTTGTGCGGAAGTCATCCTCAGAGTCAATAGAGGTTCATATTGTTAGCTGCTTATCTGTTGGTCTGGTTCTTACTGGCTATCTTGCTGGTTTGCTGGCTGACTGACTGTCAGCCAGTTTGTCTCTCTTGCTAGATGGTTATGTGTATATCTATCTGTCTATCTGTCTGTCAATCAGATCTGTCTATCTGACTAACTGTCTATCTGTCTGACTATCTGACTGTCTATCTCTCTGTCGATCGTTTCTGTCTTATCTGTCTTTCAGGTTGGTTTTCTGTCTGGCTGTCCATCTGTCTGGCTGGTGTTCTGTCTGGCGGTCCATCTGGCTGGCTGGTTTTCTGTCTGGCTGTCCATCTGGCTGGTTGGTGGTCTGTCTGGCTGTCCATCTGGCTGGTTGGTGCTCTGTCTGGCTGTCCATCTGGCTGGTTGGTGGTCTGTCTGGCTGTCCATCTGGCTGGTTGGTGTTCTGTCTGGCTGTCCATCTGGCTGGCTGGTGGTCTGTCTGGCTGTCCATCTGGCTGGCTGGTAGTCTGTCTGGCTGTCCATCTGGCTGGCTGGTGGTCTGTCAGTTTCTCTGTTGTTCTGCTGTCTGTCAGTCTGTCTGTTGGTTGGCGCAGTTGGTAAGATCTTTGACTTCCAACCACAAGGTCCTGCGTTCAATACTCGGCCTTGCCAAGGGTTGGATTTGTACGACTTTCTTTTGCCACACCATCTGGACAGGAATGTTAAGCCATTGGTCTAGTCTGTCGGCATTCTATCAGGGGACTTAAAAGAACCCATACATTTGCCCACAAGAGTAGGGTAGTGATCCCAGTGTTGTGGACTGAATCTACATTGTAACTGGCAGCCATTGGCGCCATGTATAACATTGTAAAGCACATCAAGATGTTGCATAAGATGCGCTATATAAGCACTACCATGTATTTATTTATTGACTGGCTGGCTGGCCAACAAACACTTTGTCTCTCTGGCTGGTTGGCCATCAGTCATTCACTCATATTGATATTACCACAATTGGAAATGAATGCATTTGATGTGTGTGGGTGTATCTTGC
>JANVCJ010088453.1:0-10582 GCA_026413505.1 Epizoanthus ramosus
TGTACATAGAAAATGATTATTGATTAAGAAAACAGAGAATCTATGTAATTACTATATTTTTTAAATATTTTGTATAGCCATCCAGGGAAAAGTCGAACAGCTTTCTAGATTTCATGAGCACAGGAGACAGGAACTGCTAAGACCGCCTGGGGACATGCTTCCCTGGAGATTCCCTATCTTTAATAGTGACTCTAACATGCTGTTTTCTACATTTTGGCAGTTTTGGGAACTCAAAATCAGACTACAGTTTCTAAACTGTTTAAATTCATTTTTGCACGATCACCGCAGCACGATAATGAAGCTAGGTTATATCGATCTATATATTCAACTCGGACAGACGGTTTCATTCTTGTGAGTTTTCACTGAGAGAAATATATTCGTGTTCCAAGCGTCTGACTGGCTTCCGCAAACTGGTGTGAACACGGTTGGCAGTGTTCAGTATTTTTCATTTGGAAAGGGAATATTATTTCCCGTCGATGATTAGCATTCTCAAGAAAAGGATTTTCATTTGAATAATTATTTCTTAAAAGAATCATTATTTTGAAAAACAAATATTAATATTACCATTGTGTTTGTAAATGATATTTCTTGGTAATTATAATCATTCATATTCAATATAAAGCTTCTTAATAGTTATCTACATTATGTGGACTTTCCATTTGCCAATAACTTAAGTTATAATTGCTGTGACTGCTTTCGAAACAACTGAAAATACCTTTTCAAATGGTGCACATTAACGTAGTCTTAAACTAAGAGCAAAACATATTTCGAATGTGTATAAATTATTAATTATAGAAACACGCAATGAATAATTGACATCAATACCTTTTTTCTGTTCCTGTCTTTTTTCTGAACGTGGCTGCAGAAAAAAGGAAAAAAGTGGCAAGCCCAGAGACATTTAATGATAATGATTCCTGCTGTTTGAAATTTTCTGGTGTTGGTTATTTGAAAGTGTTTAGAGATTTTAACCTAGTCAGCCCTGTCATTTACAGTTGTGACCTGTAGAATATTCAGAGAAGAAAGTGGTGCAGCACAACAACGGCGATAACAACAGGAAAAGTGGTAACAAGAACAGCGAGAATGATGGCTATGATGATGATAATGATAATGATGATGGAGTGATAGACCGCACGACAGAACATGTGTATAGCATAACTGAACTGTGCTAAAACTTAGTGGACAAATGTGAGCTTTATTATATCTTCCAAGAAATATAGCCAATCGCTTATAAATGTGTGTATTTGGAGAGTGTAGTGTTTATATTCACAAGTTCGTATCAATATTTTCAGTGCTGCCATGCAACAATCCAGTCTAGCATATTCTTGTCTAGATCACAACATGCAATGTATCTGTTATTTCATGTCACATTTTCAGAGGGGAACTAGTAAAAACAGAATCTGACCAAGTATGGTGACATATTTGTTTTGTGATAATCTACTTCAAACGATGTCATACGTTTCGATATAGCATCGTTGCCAATTTGGTTCTTTCTTGCAAAAAGTTACGCAAGGTTAAGTTGATAAAACATGGGAACTATTCAGTTAGTTGACTGATATACATGTATGTTACACTCGTTACCAACAAATTAGTTACTTGAAATATTGACGAATAGCAATATAATGGTCTGGCAGATATAATACATGTTACTCCAGAATATTATCTGTGTTTATCTGAGAAAGAAGAAGTATACAAATTGAGAAATTGTATAATTGCTTGGTTTAGTATAATTAAAGTTAACCAACCTTGAGCTGTTGAAACACCGAACCCTTAGAATAAAAAATAGATTTCTCATGTCTGCCATAGTTATCCACAACATCATCATTCAACTGGCACGTATGGCTTTCTCTGGTCTTAATGTAGTTATATGACACACATCTTCGTTCATCGCCACACCTCTTGATACAAGACAGCCATTCAATTCCGTCAATACTTCGGTAGACATGGCCGGCCAGCACGCGGTGTCGAGCTGTCCAGGGACGGAAAGCCATCGAAGAGCCATACAACACAAGCAACGTAAACACAAAGTGCAACTTCTTTATCGAAAAGGAAGTCATTTTCTTCAGTGTGTATATAAGGCAACTGGCGGCAGGTTATCGGTGAATGACAAAGCAAAATGCATAAATTTCAATTTTCCTGTTTACTGCTTGTTTAGTCAACTCTTTAACCTCATTTGGGAGGCTAATGTCACCTTTTGAAACTGTTTATCCATAATTAGTCTTTTCCAGTATCGAATTAGACTTATTATAATTGGAAGAGAAACGAATATTTTTTCAATATATAAAGATATCTTAACTTTCCCTTTCAGTGAATGAGATGTTTATCAATTGATCCGTAGCAAGCTAGAATGCAACAGCTGCCAAACCAAAAATTTTCACTACATCTTCAGTCATTTTCCAAAAGCAATCACCTGCTAACATTTCATCCCCTAAGGGTCTTTGTGCAATCACTCGAGTATGTATGCACCATCTCGCAACACACTTTGTAGTTTTAGAGTTTGAAACTAAAATTGGAGCATAAGAAATGTATATGTGCTTACATTCCAAGTATAAGTTGTTGTTGTAATAACTGAATGCAATTAAACAGTGTTTAAGATAATAGAAAGATCGCAAGAGCTGACTACGAGAAAGCATCGGTATTTTCTCAGTCTTTGTTTTTCAAGTATTCCACGACGTCTGTCGGGTTTGTACAAATACACAAACGAACCTGCTTCACTACTTTTCTTAAAACTGCATGATCTTAAGAAATTGGACAATTCGATTTTTGTGTCAGTTCTTAGGATACGATACAGTAACTTTCTCCGTCGTATCAAAGCAGAAACCATTTTGTACCTTCTTCATTCAGGCTATATTTCAGCTTAATTCTATTGGCGGAATCATCGGCCTGGTTTGAAAATAACTTGCTTGGAAAAAAATGCTATCACAACTTTTAATAGTTTTTCAGGCAACATTTTACAGTTCTAAAAGGTACCCGACCAGACGTTATAAAGGACAGGGAAAAAATGATCGTAAATGGCTGTTTGTATCTATTTCAACTATGTTAAAACACGATGGAAGTTGTAGAGCACACTTACTGACGTTATTTAATTCGTGTCACACAACGTCTGATTTATCTGACATTTTCGGAGTCTTTATATATTACGCAACGCTTTTGTTGGCCATTTTCACCATCTCTAACCTTCTTGTAACGTTGTGCCCTATTGTTTTCCACAAGGAGTAAAAAGGAGATCATCATCCCCTTGACCATGGCTACCAAATGGCTAACGAACAGAAAGCTATTGTTACTCTGACCAATGAAACACACTAGAGAACAATGACATTTTCAACAACCTCTAATAGGGGAGCAATGAATTGTCCAAACGTTTTCCCGAAAGAACAAACCAACGCCCAGCACAAAGTTTAGTTGGAGTCATAGGTGCGGACAGAGTCTCGAAGAACACTGACGACGAAGTGAAGTAAGTAATACTAAGATGTGCTGCTGAAGCAGTGTAGAAACAAGAATGTAAATCGCAAGAAATCGCATTAGAAACAGAGTCCCTATAGGACTAATGACATATGCATGAATACCCAACGAAAGAGTTTGGCACTGATGAATCTTACGAACTCTGTCGTACGAATCGTTGTTTATACTAGAGGTTGACCTCGAATTGTCGAATGCTACAAAAAAAGAATTTTAGATTATAAGTTTGAACAAGGAGTATTGCTGTGGTTGTTTTGTTGCACGGAATGTTTTAATGTAGTTCTTACTCTAGGTTTTGGCTTACGTCAGTCTCGACATCTCTTTCACACAAGCATGTCAAAAAAAATTAAAATTTATTCGTTAGGAAATATAATTTTCGTGTTGCAGGTACGCGAGTGCCAGCAAAAGTTTGAATGATTAATGAAATGATTTCAAAACCAAGTTCAAAACTATTACGATTGATTTTCGAAAAGAAGCGTTTTCTTTATACATCTTTTGTCGCATGTCATTTACCAAATTTGGAGATGGAGATTTTCACTTTTAGTTTTTGGCTAGATTCCAAGTTAAGTATTTCGAAATAATTAAACATTTAAAGCATTTTCTTGTTAAATCACCTTTACCACGTCTCTCAATTCTTTTGCAAAAGCCACTTAATACTTTTTATGTTGTTCTTTTCTCTGTTTGTGTTCGCTACGACAAGTTATACCAGCGAGACAGATTTTGCGGTTTTGCTGCAAATTTTTTTGGTGCAAACATTCCCGGTTGATTCATTTTCTTCGTGACTAACTACATCTATAAAAAGCAATTAAAGCATTGGCAATACCCCAGGTGGTTCAAGTGCATGAAGTTTATGTGCATGCACGGCATATATTCCCAAAGTATGAAAATAAATTCTGTACCGATAAATTAATACTAATCCATGCAATAAACACTGCTTTTCCGGCCATTATAACAACCAGTTGAACGGTTCAAATTAGTGACCTATTTTGTTTATGCTTGAGTGAGAAGGTCCGTGACTTAATCTATTTTTTTCTTTACAAGGAACATGTTTTTACTATTCAAAATAATTAGCTTTCTAGTTTCTATAAATAATACTTCACATGTAAATGACACTTCGCAGAAACACTGCTGATTTTAGATAACTGCATGCATGTGATGCATCGCTGTGGTTTTACAGATAGCAGCGGGAATGAAAATGCGAACTTTTGTAATAATTTGTTTTACGGTTATAATATATAAAAATAACTTTCTTCGAGGCCTTTTTATTAGACAGACCATCTAATCAAATTCGCTGAACAGAGGTTTATATTCGCCCATTTGCTTTTTTTATAAAAGCAGCTACTGATATCCTAAACTTCTTAAGATACGATACACATGAGAACTACCCTTGGCCAACTACGTTTGGCTCTTATACCCGGGTTAATTGTTACTGTAGTTGTTTGTCTTTCTAAAGACAGTCAGCAAATTGTCGAATTCTAAAATCGACATTTTTATTAGTGATAAATTTTGTTACAATGTCAATTGCATCAACAACTTGTAAACCTGTCGGTACATCATACGTGTTCGTGTTAGTTGAAATAGTGAAACGAATTGACGTATAGCACATTCAACCTAGCACATCCTTGTGATTACATTCTGTGTAAGACACTCACGAGTGTCTTGGTGCTGTCGTAAGTACGAGAAATTACAAGAAAGTATTGGTATTGTCTCCTTGTTTTCCAAGTGTTCCATGAAGTCAGTCGGGTTTGTACAAATACACAAGCGAACCTGCTTCACTACTTTTCTAAAAAGTGCATGATTTAAAAAACTGAACAATTCAATGTTTATGTCATTTGTTAGGACTCCTAAAGTTTAGTAACTTTCTTTGTCGTATCAAAACAGAAACTATTTTGTACTTTCTTCATTCAGGCTATATTTAAGCTAAGTTCTATTGGCTTGAAAATAAATTACTTGTAAACAAATATTCCATCTCAACTTTTAGTAGTTTTTCACGCAACGTTGTACATGCAGTTCTAATAGGCCAGAGCAGGACAAGTAAAAAGCAAAGAAGAAAAAGAAGATAGTAAGGGGCTGTTTGCGTCTATTTCAAGAATGATAATACACGATAGAATTTGTAGAGTACAGAAGGAATATGCCTTCCTTCCTTCCTTACCTAAGTCCATAACCCCAGACCGCTGGAGAACGGGCAATGGAACAGACTCCGCCATCTCATGCTCAGCTCTCGCCACACCTTTCCACTTATAACCCATTTCTTGTACTTCCAAGTATTTCGTGGATTGGGTCCTTTCATCTGCTCTCTTGCCGGGCTTCATCTCAAAGTTTGTGCGATGTTATTAGGTAGCTTCCTAAGCACGAGGAGAAGCGAGTTTAACTGTTGCTTCATTAGATCCTGGTTCGTTTCCTTCTACAGTTCTTTATTTGTTACTGTGAACATGCAGTAAAATTTTACGATTTTGCGATAACAGTTTGTGAAATATTGAAATTTCCTTCCCTTTAGGGTTGACCACTTTTGAAATGTCTAGTCAGGTAGATTTGATATAGAAGCTAAGCCTGTGGTAGCTTTGCATTCTCTTCGCCGTGAACTATTCCGTTGCTTCAAGATCGGGTCCTTTAGAATAGGGACTTTAAGTAATTGTTACGACTACCTGCACGATATAATGACAATAACGGCACTTTGTAATGTGAATACCTGCTGAAATACAACATGGAAAGTCCAAATTCACTATGGCAGTTTTAAACATCGTGAAAGTGAGAACAAAACGAGAAAGTGGTTTTTCGAGCCGTATTCGCAGCTGTTACCGTACCAGCTGCATGATTTGCAAATTTCGTGCGGTTTGTCTTGCGAGACTTCTCAGTACAAATTAAATACAGTTGAAGGATTGGTGAATTTTGACCCAGGGCTTAATTATTTATTGAAAATTTCGATTCAATAGGAAACATGGTATGAAATAATTCGCAATCGGAACCGTTCTGCCAGAACTACCAATATTCCTGTTTCACTATATTATGATCTCCTTGTTGTTTTACCTGTGTGATCTTTGATAGAAACCTTCATTATACACCTCGGCTTTTGGTTCTTCTCGTGCTGCGAAAGGGACCCCAGAATATAATAGTCCAATTTTAGGGCAACTTATTATATCAGAGTGAACCAATATTATATTTTTCTAAAGACGAAATTACGTGATATGAATTATATTCGTATCAATTAAAGGCGACGTATAAAGTAGGCCTCGCACCCTTTTCCGTTAATTCCATTTCTTTGCCATTGATATGGTGTTAAACATGCCTGTTTGATAAGGACACTTGTGCTAAACAAACAGTAAATCTTAAAGTCAGTATTTTTATTTATCAGTTTATCAATATATTCCCGCCAATTCGTTATCTGGCCGTTTTTAAAGAACGCAAAAAAAACATACTTTAACAGATGAAAAATTTGGCATTACAATTTAACAACTCACATACTAAACCAAACAAACTTTTCGGTAGATGGTAATTATTGTAGGTGGATATTTCCTTTGAATTACTGATTTCTAATTTTTGTTTTCCTGAATAATTTCATTTAACCGCTATCAGAGATCTTGTTTCCTTGGCGATCATCGGGTGTAGTTTATAATTAGCTTGTGAAATTGGTGTTTACCGCCTATAAAGACCCAGACTTAATCTTGGTCACGCTTGGGAAGAGTACTGCCTTTACATCTTCTGTGGATTAGAAATTGGGCGAGAGACAAGCAAAATTGTTGCAAAGTTGTTGTAAGGTAAAACGTATATCATTAGTAACATTGTGTATTTAGAACAGCTGAAAATAGTTATTGGTTTGAATTTGTATTGCAATTGAAATTGTTGCATATACGAACTGTAGGTGTCTTTCAAAAATTTATCATAGTGAATATATTTAACATTTTATCCCGATGTCTAACTTTCTAGTTTGGGAATTCTCAAATTAACAAAATACAGAAGCACACGGCAGGTTAGTGCATGTTATAGCTAATTACATCTTTCGATATTCAGAGTAATATAGAGAAAGTTCAACAGGAAACAAATACACACAAATAGAGCTTGCTGCGACGTCTTCTCTTGAAAAGAACCCAGTGTAACAACAATACATTTCCCTGTTTATCGACGGTGTATGAATTGTAAGAACTCTAGATTATATTAACATTAGATTTGCTAGTTGCTTAGTAAAAAGTAGGACACTCAACAAAACCTGACGTGAAGTCTGGTCAACCTAATGCAATGGGATCAGTCTCGATTGAACTCAGTCATACAAGGATATAGTTTAGTGTTTTAACACTAAAAGATGTTGTCTTAAAAGATGTTAGCGAATAATTGGTTTCTGATCATCGTTTAGTGGCCTGAATATTTGATATTAGATCAGAGCGCAGGAGGCAGACGGTTTTTAGTAGTGTCGATTGGTGAGTTCAGAAGTCTAAGTGGATGAAGTAGAGCTAAACAGCAATTTTATTACATTTTATACTTCATAATTGCATAGATGTAACGGTTTACTCATTCTTTAGCAATGCTACAATATTAGCAAAGAAGCCCAGCGGCTCCTGGATGACCAGATTAGCCTGCCAGACGCTAATTTCCCTCCATAGTGAGGAAATGAATCCAGATTTTATCTACCTTTAGACCTTATAATAATAATAATAAAAATGCTAGTGTTCCTGTTTCGCGAGTAATATTTCGTACTGGGCAATAGGCTAGTAATCGACTCAGTAATAGAAAGAAAGATTAATTTCGACCATCCATTTAGATCAATTTCGTAAAAACGTTTGATCAAGTACTGGTATTAATGTTGCGTATTATTGATTAATCGATTATTGATTTCGATCGATTAACGGCTGGCTATAGTGTATGTGTGCATGGGACAATCGACGATAAACACAAATTTGTGTTGGGGTGTAAACCCAGGCAATTGACCAATGATATCACATTTCTAATTTGTCCGTTTGTTGTTGCCACATAGAGTGGGAAGTTGGCTGCGTTAGTTGTTGGTTGGATTCCGCGCTCACGCCATGCACCACAAGATTTCCCGTCTGTCATCGTTCATCTCTGCAGTCTGCTGCACGTTATGTTGTACGTCTCCATCCATTTCAGTAGCGATATTTCATACCCAAACTGTGGCGGACAATATCTTGATTGGACCAGTTTACCGCTCTTTTGTCGCGTCCCAATGGCTGACGTGTCTTCAAAGCTGCAGTGAGGATAAGTGTTGTATATCCTATAATTACGCAAACCGCCCCAACGTCAGCCCAGCCGGTCGCTGTGAAATGTTCACTGATGGAACCGAGAAACTAAAACGTATTTACAGTGAAGGATGGCTGTTTCATGAAATAAGGAAGGTAATGACATATTCTGAGAAGATTTAAATTATATTTTTATAGGAGGATTTAACATGACGTCATTGTTTACATTTTGCTTCATTAGCATAAATCCAACTTCAAGATTCAGACAAACGAAGTCCATCGATCGAACGAGTATGTCACAGTTAGTAGTCACCGAAAATTTGAGCGAGATATTCTTAATACATTTTGTGCAGTGGACGTTTAAAATCTTCAAAATTTACAGAGAATGTATGGCTGGAGGCAAGAGTTGCCTCCAGGCCATATATTTACTGTAAATTTTGACGTTTTCAGAGCCTCATTCCTGAAAACCTACTCACCATTTGGTGTCCAAATTTACGGTGACTACTAATTGTTACATACTCGTTCGATCCATAGACTTCGTTTGCCTGAAGCTTGAAATTGAATTTATGTTAATGAAGAAAAAGGTAAACAATGACGTCATCTGAAATCCTCCTATAAGCACCATGGTGGCTACATAGAGGAATAATACGGTATATCAACATGTAATCTCGAAACAGTGATATAAGCAGTTGCTTTGGCCGTTGAATGTGTCAGGTATCTAAAAAATGTAGGATTCTTCGATACTTACCGAAAATGTCTCTCTGATATCAGTAAAGGCATGTTCAAGTGAAGCCTGTAAGAATAACAAAGGCGTGATGTGGTAAGTAAATTGTAGCTACGGGTGCTCAAGGAGCAATTTGAACTACTCAAGACATCTTCATATAATTTGCATTGTCCTTAAAACACTTGGGTCGCGATAAAATGCAAAGATCTTTTTGACCTGCGTTCTTGTGACTGATTCACGGCACCACATAAACCTACAAATTCTAAAGTACCCCGCTGATTAATCAATATTTGTCATGGGGCAAATACTTCAAAAACAGTATACAAAATATTTCTATAAACTGCAGTTTTATACTGTATACTGCGATATGTCTTGATGTCATCTGATCAGCACTTCTTATGTGAAGAAAAACAGAAAGTTCATTAACAATTCAAAGTACTTATATATATGAACTCCAAGTAAAATTAATGTTATGTAGTATCGGCAATATATCGTTTTCTTGACCACATTTAAGAATTAGTGCAAGGCAAATTACAGATTAAGTTAGCTTCACGTGTTGTTAATGGCATATCGAAAATAAGCCCGAAAATTTCAAATGCAACAGTACGAAGATAAGCAACCCGAAAAACGTGTTGGTTTTATAATATTTGTATATTTTCATAAAAAAAAGTCCCCTCTAATCATAAGTCGCCCCCCCCCCCCTCCCAAAAAAGCTTGCCCAAAACTAAGCCTAAGAAAGACCTTTGAACAAACTAAAAAAACAAAAATCATAGTTTTCATTAAAAGTTACAAATACTTATCTCTGACAAGAAATTAAAACGTATCTTTTATTTCACTAATTATAACAATATTTATCTCTGGTAAATGGAAAAAAAGTATGTATGTGATACCTCAAGAACCTTCTACAACTGAAGCAGGCCCGCCAATTGTATCAAAATGTGTACGATAGCTCGAGAACCTTATTATGTTACAACTGAACTAGCTGATATTGCCGATCCCATACTAACCGTCTTCTTACATGTATATAAACAAAATACATTTACGATACCCAGTTCAAACAACAACAACAATACTTTTATTTGTGTCCTCTTGATATTACAAGTTACATGATTTGAAATAAACTAAATATAACTCAGAGCTTGATGAGGATCACAGCTACTTAAAAATAGCAAAGGCTAGTCGAGTTAAGTAGCTGTGGTCAGACCACAAGGCTGTC
>JANVCJ010088464.1:0-10582 GCA_026413505.1 Epizoanthus ramosus
CTAAACTAAAAGAACTTGATATATGACTACACAAAATGTCCTGAACACAAAAGTCTCACAAATCTCAATTTGTTACAGTTGTTGTTGTAAAGATCAAGTCTGCAATACCGAAGAAGGAATTCAAAATAAGAAAGATTCATTTTTATTTCCTGTGATATAATTTCCTGCCTCAATAGTAACTACAGCTGATTGCCATGTCAAGCTAGTTGTTTGTGCATGCCCAAACTGAAACAGAACAAATGCAAGGAATTGTTTTAACAATTAAAAGTCCCTTTCACTGCCAGGTTAGCTTCTTACATCAATTCATATTTTAAAACAAACACTATTCAGATTGTTTGAAACAGTTAAAAAGGGCAAAACCTGACAACTTATTCACTCACATGATAATGATATCGCTGCCAGACTGCTTCAAATACAGCCTGTTTTAGATTTCTTGTCACTTCAATCAGTTGTTGGACGGTTGTGTTATTGTGCTTGTGGACAACAAAAAATGTATAGCTTGCAGAAATGTTTCTGCAAGCTAGAATATGGCAAGCTATAAACTGCATCATTTGAATGCACCCAAAAAATTATAATTTTAAAAATTGTTGGAACCCCTATGTATGACCACCCTCTTTCCACTGCAGTCTAACAATAAGTATATGTGTCATATGAATGCCATTTTATAGTACTTACAATCAATGCTGCTCCTGCATCATCACACTTCAGAAGAACATTCGGGCTTTGGGAGGCCACTGTGATAATATACACACACATTCCAACATAGAGAGCACTGAGGAGCCCCACCACCAGCACTGACCGAGTACGAATTAATGGAAACAGGAAGCAGGTAACCGGGTTTGCAATATTTGACAGAGTCAAAGTCAGATGATATATGTAGTAACTATACGGAATACAGGCAAATGACTGAATTGCGGGAATGACGCCATTACTAAGACCATTGATAATGGCAAGAATGACAAGCAAGAATGCTGTTGAAGCTGGTGTCAAAACTGTCACATCACTTGATTTCGATTCCTTCTTTTCAGGTGAGACTAGATCCACATCACAGAGCTCGTACTCATCGCCATCATGGTCTGCTTGATCTCTGTCATCACTATACTTTTTAACTTGTTCACGTTGAGTAACTGGTAAATAGTTCAACCCTAGAAAGGACAAACCAGAAACCACCATCATACCACATAGGAAGAAAAAAAACACTTGTGGGCTAAAGTTTGGACCTGGTCCCCACGATTGCTGGCTGGTTCCATTGTTATTCCTTGTACCATTCACAGCCGTCAAGTTGGTAGCAGTTGTGGGTGTGGGTGTCCCAGACACACACCCAGTATGAGTGCCACCATCCACCCCTTGTGCAATGGCAACCACACTTGGCAAAAGCCCACTCAGTCCCTCCCCCACGAAGAACGGGCTCATGTAGACCTCACGAAATACAGCCATGTACGGCAGAAATGTCACTGACGATGTACAATCTACTGTTGCTAGGAAAAAGGCCAAAACTAGAAGCGCAGTGCTGTGCAGTCCAGCTCCGGAGATGAATGTCGTTTCCTTCCACACGAATGCGAGCAGGCAACACGCAACAGTTCCGACACAGACGATGGCATAAATCACCGGTACTTCTCGTATAACATTTGGGAAATATTTGTTCCCCAAGACGAATAAGAGCGGTCCAATGTTCGCCAACTGGATTATAACGGTCAAGTACGACGGGAGACTCCATCCTTCGGGAATATGTTGAACAATTATGGCCAGTTCAACCCAAAGGCCGTTCACAGCGATCCAAGAGCCGATTCCGAAACAACAAACGAGGATATAAGTGATAAGGGAAACTTCGGAACAGGATTTCTGCACGCGATCTTTTACATTCTTCATGATCTCAAACTCAAGCGTTCTCTTCTGATACGTGGCAGATAATCTTCACTGACCTTTTGAACAGTAAAACACTGCTTCTGTTCGGCACACATTCACAACATTCAAACACGTGTTTTTATCTCATCATGCTCGCGCTCACTCGCCGACATCGACAATGACGGATGCACAGGATTTTGATTGGACGAATATGATCACGTGGTCACTAGCAAAGCGGAATAAAAAAATCATGAACTCTTTGATAAAAAAAAATGTTGTAAATTTTCCTTTGAGGAGTAACAGGCGCATAAATCACTGTCTTAGCATTCCGTCGACATACTAAACACTGAGTGAAGACGGCTATAAAATGAAACATAGATATCACGGCGAAGGAAATTTGTAAATGAATCATGAATTATTGAGGCAAAGCAAAGTACAATTAATTATGAATATCTAAATTTGGATTAAATACCAGTTATTTTTGACAGCCCCACAAAATGTTACTGATTGGACCACTGGCTGATAATATATGCAATATCTAAAAAGGCAAGCCGAAGTGGCTGATATACTCCAAACTGAGCACACACGTCCCTTGATAGTAAATGTTCAATCAAATAACTGTTTTAAAATACGTTGCATCAAAAGGGTTTCAGCACATGATCGATCAGGGGCTATCAAGACAGCAAATGTTTCATCACAAGAGTTTTTGCCCAGTATCAAGATAGTAAATGTTCAATCAAATGAATCAGTTTTGAATTTGCGCATTGTCAAGATACGCGCTTTTTTATAAGAACCAGTAAATCAGTTGGCTGAGCTTCATTGTTCTTAATTTTTATGACAATTTGAGCCTCACTGATTGTTCTTAAATTGTTCTTGCGTCTACACTGATAAATGAACATAACTGAATATCTTCGGAGCTTGAAGACTCTCAATTTAATAAATGTCGCAGATTGTTATCTATGATGTTGCCAACAGTGGAGGAAAGTGGTTAAAAAATCAGGCTCGTCATGCCCGTCTAATGGAAACTCTGTGCCGAGAAAAGCGTCTATATAAATAAATAATAAAATTAAGAACTTTGACTTCAAAAATTTATACATTCGTGAAGGCCAGACCAGTGTAGAGCCGGCGGAGCCTCTGCCGGACCAACTATCGACAAAAATGGATTTTTTGAAAAACATAAATCTTTTTTTAAATAAAACGCTGTTGTATCCGACAACGAACTTAGTAGTTATGCGAAATATAACTTGACAGTTTAGAGAGAATGTGACTTACTATTTATAAGGCATGTGACAGTTTCAATAGATAAAGTAAAGGATATATTATATACACAACTAGTATGTTGAATTTTTTGCCTTACGATGTAAAGAAATGTAATATTTTCGGTCTGAAAATGCTGTAGATTGTGCTGCAGAGGTGTTCACGCACGCCCCACACTCCCCTAGATGTCCTATATTCTCGTGCCTTCGGCGCTCGTAGTCCCCAAATGCTAGTTGGCCGGACCAACCCAAACAACCATGCCCATGTATGGTTGTTTGTGGAGCAAGAAAGAGCGGAACTTTAGTTCATGTGCAATTCAGGTCCAGTCCAGTTTTTCCACACGCATCCGCCAAATCCACGCAACCTGAAATTGACAACTTCATAACATTAACAATTTAAACTTCACACGAAAGGAAACACCTGAGTAAAAAGTCTCGCGAGGAATTTGCTCAGCTGTTTCCTCTCATGTGCGGCAAGCTTCAGTAAATACAAAAATATAGCTTTTATAATTATAGATTTTATTTTTCAGTGGTGTAAAAAATCGCTGTTTCGCTTTTTCCGTGTTTCAGAGTTTCGCTGTTTTGGTGTTTCGCTGTTTCGATTTTTCGCCGTTTCGCTGTTTTGGTATTTCGCTGTTTCGCTAATTCGCTGTTTCGCTGTTTTGGTGTTTCGCTTTGTCGTTGTTTCGTTGTTCGCTGTTTCACTGTTTCACTGTTTCGCTGTTTAGTACAATCCCTATTGCTTGTGCTTTGTCGGCGAATACATGAACTCGTCCAATGTAAAATAAACTCAAAATTTCTTTGTACTGCACTCGGCTAAAGCCTCGTACAGTATTCGAAATTCCTCGCTCGCTCATTATTCATTGAGCTTGTTCGGTATTCGCCGACAAAGCACGCGCAAGTGTTTTAACCTGTAATTAGCCTAGTGGCAGCCGTAGCGTTTCGAAGTTGAGACCAAATCTGGCTGCCGGCACTTTGTAAGGTCCTTGGGCAAAAAATAACTCTCACGGACAGTACTTTTCTCACTCATGTTTATGAATTAATTAGTATCTGACTAATTATTGGCGAACAAACCTAGCAAAATTCTGGAGGGTAGAGTAGCCTCATCCGCAGGCAACTCAATTGATATTTAAAATCTCAATTGATATTCAAGGGCATATGGGGGCAAATGATTGCAAATGAGGGAAATTGGGGGCAGTTAATGGTGAAATGAGAGGAAGAGGAATGGGAACGAAAAGGGAAATTGATATTTAAAATCTCAGTTGATATTCAAGGGCATATGAGGGCAAATGATTGCAAATGAGGGAAATTGGGGGCAATTGATGGTGGTGAAATGAGAGGAAGAGCAATTGGGACGAAAGGGGAAAATGCCTCGCTTCGCTCGGCGACTCGCTAGCGGCCTTCCGCCTCTCGGTCTCTGTGATACACTGAGTTGCCTGCGGAGGAGGCTAGAAGGTAGAGGTCCGCTCGCAGGCTAGCTGGAGGGTAACTGCGCTTACAGACCAGCATTCCGTTCAGGACGGAGTAGTAATACTCTCAGTCGCTTCATGCTGGGGGGTAACCCTGCGATGGACTAGTATCCAATCCAGGGGGGGAGTAATAATACTCTCAGTCGCTTCATGCTAAAGAAACCGGAGTTAAGCGCCAACTCTGATCAACCATGTTGCCTTGTTCAATCACTGACTGGAGCAGGCTTTATTATTATTTATATTATTGGAGAATTTGCTAAGGCAAACTTATATGAGTCACTTATATTACTTACCACAGAAGGAAGGCATTATGTAGTAGTTGCGGATCTGGGGGGGGGGGGGTGTAGGTGCAAGTGGAGCCGTTGCTTCCCCCAATTTGTTATGGACGAATTACTTCCAGACCGCAGGCCATCCTGGGAACTACGAGTACATTAAAAATTTCAGACGCACATTCGGACGTTTTGATTTCGGACGTTTTTCTGCATGGCAGTTCGGATAAATTTTGGAAAGATAATTTCGGACATCTTTTGACGTTATCATAATTTATTACAAATTATAACAGTGTGATATTAGCTTTACAGAAGTCGCAAATATGGCATTTTCCTCACGAATTTCAGATTCAGTATATGCCCGCTTTTCCTGAATTGATCAACTTCAATCAACTGAGAAAAGTATATAGTAAGACATGCAAAATGATTCCAATGCATATATTTTCCAAGATTTTTGTCAAATTTCCTACACTCACACCTCACGTCACTCTAGCTACAAGATTTTGAGATCTTGCGGTGCGGGCAGCCTTCAAAATCGAAGACACAAAGGGGCCTGTCCTATGTCGGCTAAAGGAGCTGATTGAACAGAATTGTGATCAGATTAATAATAATAATAATAATAATACTACTACTAATAATAATAATAATAATATTTGCAGTAGAGTAATCGTCCGGGTTTGTGTTGTCCTGAGAAGGACTGTTGTTGGTGACTGACGTTTCGACAACCTGTGTACAACTCTCGGCCATGGCCGGGAATCGAACCTGGGACCTCCTGGTTAGTAGTCCGAGTTCTTACAGACAGCGCTAACTGTGCTCACACGAGGTCTCCCACTCACAGCAGATACTTTTACAGAGGATTAAAATGAAGAATGGAGAATTTGCAGTTACAATGATTGACGATGAAGAGGATGAAGAACTTAATTGCAGTAGCAATGATTTATGAGGATGTAGATGACGGCTGAAGAGGATTAGGAAATTAATTGCAGTAGCAATGATTGATGAAGATGCAGATGACGGCTGAAGAGGATGAAGAACTTAATTGCAGTAGCAATGATTGATGAGGATGAAGAGTGACGAGAATGACTATGAAACACTGACCGACATGCAAATACTAGGAGAAAAGTTTCTGCGCAAATTAAATTGTAACGACTCTGAAAAAATTACAACCAAAAAATAAAGCGACGTTGCCTCTAAAAGCACCTTAACGGTTTTTACATCACGGTAAAAATTCCGGACGTATGAAATTTCGGATGCTAAAAAGTTTCGAACTGTTGTAATTTCAGACATTTTTCTTATCGAAATTAAAATCGTCCGAATTTTTTGTAGTTAACATCGTTTCTATTGTTTCTCTTGAGATCGACAAACTTGGCCAGTTTTCTTGCACCAGCTCGCTCGTCGAACAATTTCTTAATTATGGTATCTTCTGTTTCGTTCTGTCTCTATAATGAAGGAACCAAAAATATTATGATAAATTGCGTATACAAATTAGCCATCAACCGCGGTGTCAATTGCACGTTTGAGTCAGTGTTTGTCTTAAATTAGTATCTGCATGTATATATTATATTTTTGTTGAATTGTAAGGCGAAATGAAATCATTAAATTGGTCTCCCTTCACAACATGAGTCATTCAGCTGTATATACAAATGACTTTCCCGTTCCCTAACGTGTACAGTTCAGAAGCTTTCCACTAGATATATCTTTGTCAACAACAAAAATGAATATCTTAGAAAACCGATTTGGAGGAAAAAAGGAGTTAGGGCCGATATCTAGAAGCTAGGTCGTTTGATTTACATTTTTTGGCATTGATAGTTATTTGATATAGACGTGACGTGACTTCTGTTAAAACAATTGGTTTGGCTATATAATTTTAATTAAAAATACGAGACCAAATCGTGTGTGGTTTAGAAACCCTGTTGAAAAAAAAAACAGCGAGAAACGTTTAATTTATAAATAATTATACAAATAACAAAATCTAGATTGCCTTAAATTCAATATTTGTACTGAGTTATAGTGAAGTGCGACAAAAAAAACTTATCGATCTGATAAATGTAAGAATATGAATTACTAACGTTGTGAAAGAAGTAAACATATTGGAAAAAATCTAAACATAAAATAGACTGTTAGTGTGAGATCGAACATTTCTGGCTCCCGAGTCGTAGCACAGGTGGTCTAAGTAGTCCCGTGGATTAACCACAGGAGTAAACTGAAACACTCTTGTTTGTTGGTATAAATTGGGTATTTTCTATTTAAGGAAGCTTGTAGTTGTTTCTCATGGCCAGAAAGGCACGAATATTTTATATCCACGTATGGATATCCGTGGAACAATGGATAAGCTAAGCGTAAATGTGTCCGCCTCCAGTTCAGTGGTAGTTCTGCTCAATGGGAAAAATTCGTCAAGTTCTAAAGTAGGACTGATGCCATTATATGCCCTCGTTTCATGGAGCGTGCTATATATTTTAATATCAACAGCTGCAGTGGTCGGTAATATACTGATAATTACAGTGTTCGCGAAACGACAGCGGGTCCGCACTCGCATGAACTACGTTATCATTGGACTAGCCTTCTCAGACCTGCTCACAGCCATGGCTATTATCCCGCTCTGGCTAACACTTATGTGGCTCTATTACACACAGAGATCTACACAGGCAAACATTATAAAACGCATCTTTGGACCTATGGACATATTCTGCGGAATGCTGTCAATACTTCACTTAATGCTCATAAGTTTGGAAAGGCTGCACGCGATCTCTCGTCCATTGAAGCACCGTAGCTTGCGTGCACGCACCACTCGCATTGTAATAACTGTTGTCTGGCTCCTGAGCGCAATTATTGCTGTAACGTCCGTGTTTCTACCGAAAGGCTTTCAATGGAAAGGAACCTTTATTATATACACTTGTATTGGATTCTTCCTCCCCTTCGCTGTCATCTGTGTTGCTTATGTCTCGCTTACACTGCTCGTGAGATACCGTCAAGAAGAGTTAAGACACATGCATAGTGAGCTTGCGTTGAAGAGGGAGCGAAAGTTGGCGCGCACAAGCTTTTTGCTTGTCCTGCTCTTTGTCGTCACATGGTTGCCGTTTTTCAGCGTTAATCTGGTGTTCTTTGTGTGTACCAGCTGCATTTCAACATACTCCCTTCACACAATCTTTGCTGTAAAAGCGCTGCATTACAGCGGCTCGGCGCTCAATAGCGTCGTATACGCGGCACGTATGAAGGAATTTAGAGAGCCGATGCTGATGTTCTTGAAAGAGGGGCGTTTCAACAAGCTTAGCGGTCACTCACCAGAGCAAATAGGTGTGCAAGTGGTAGGCAAGTGATCAGTGATATACAATTGGCATACAACTAGTACAATAACCGCATCCCGGTTAGCTCAGTTAGTAGAGCATCGGTCTTACATGCGGGAGGTCAGAGGTTCGAGACCCGGCCGAACCAACACTCAGTCTTAAAATAACTGAGGAAAAGGTGCTGTCTTTGCTCTAACATCTACAAATGGTTAGACCTTCACGTCTTCTCGGATAAGGACGTTAAACCGTAGGACCAGTGTCCCCAATTAGTTCACACGAGCTAAATACATTTGACACTTGTTAATTTATAACATTACTTACTTTTTGCGGACAGCGATGCATGTGCATGTGACATGCATATGAACAGTGATGTGAGAGTGACGTGGAGGTGATCAGTGATGTACAAGTGACATGCACGTGATCAGTGCTGTACAAGTGATATGCACGTGATCAGTGCTGTACAAGTGATATGCACGTGATCAGTGCTGTGCAAGTGATATGCACGTGATCAGTGCTGTGCAAGTGACATGCACGTGATCAGTGCTGTGCAAGTGATATGCACGTGATCAGTGCTCTGCAAGTGACATGCACGTGATCAGTGCTGTGCAGGTGATATGCACGTGGTCATTGATTTGCAAGTAACGTGCACGCGATCGGTGATGAACAAGAACTAACAGAATGACAGATGCGGAGCACTGACAGGGTGAGGTGGTAAAGTGCGCACCGTCGGCTTCCACGGATACCAGCTTTCACAGCAGCTGACGGAACTACCGACATTAAATAAAGTTACTTTACCTTTTTCTTATGTAACGTGCACATGATCAGTAATGTGCAAGTAGCGTGCACGTGATCAGTGACGTGCAAGTAGTATGCATGTGATCAGTAATGTGCAAGTAACGTGCACGTGATCAGTAATGTGCAAGTGGTATGCATGTGATCAGTAATGTGCAAGTAACGTGCACGTGATCAGTGATGTGTAACTGGCTTTCAAGTGACGTGCAGGTTGTATCACTATGTAACATGTAACTAATAAACAAGGGACCCCAAGCACGTAATATGCAATTAACATACAATTGACACAAAAAAAAATCAAGAGATATGTAATACATTGAATATTATTATCTATTGGAAAAAAATAATTGAAATATTTAATTAAATTATAAGTTTGATGCATGATTTCAGTGATATCACAATAGATATCCGTAACTACGGCAGGATGTAATGTAAATGTTTTATTGTGTAGATTTGTTGAGTGTAGCATATATTATGTAGCAAGGGAAAAAAATTGTATCACTCATAAACTCAGAAAACATTCTGAATCACTAACGGGAATTGAACCCATGACCTTCCGAACACCGGGCGGGTGCTCTATAGCTCAGTGGGTAAAGCATCCACCCGGTTTTCGGGAGGTCATGGGTTAAAATCCCGTTAGGGACTCAGAATTTATGAGTGATACAACTTTCTTTCCTTTCCTTGCTTCATGTTAATGTTTTACTTGGGTTCTTTTTTCATTCACATTTACTGAGTTAGCGTTATTTTGAGAATGTTTTTGTACTGAATTCCATCGTCCAAGTCTAGTAAATGACTTTCATTTGTAGTGTAGAGAGCTGAAATATAAAATTTATCGGGAAGTTACTTAATGAATTTGGCAGCGCGTACTCTTCTAAACAAATTAAAAAAATATGTGGAGAGGGACATTAGAGACATCATATCTATTGCGGTTAGTTTTTAAAGATTTTTAAAACTTTTATGAAACATCAGATCAGATACGAACCCTTTTTAAACAAAATATCTATTGTTAGTTATCTTATCAAAATGTAGATAATCAGTTGGAAAATTAGCTGATTAAGAGGTATCTGATTTTCTAGCAAACGAACTGCGAACAAAATGAAGGAACGACATTGATAAACAATATGTAGTACAAAACTTGTGAAACACTCTAGTTTATTGTATATTTCCCTTTATAAACTTGCGACGCGGGGTTGTGTATCGATAGAAAAACAAATAAAATTAAATCAACTTACTTGCAGCAACTCTGCAGGTACGGAGCTGGTGCTCAATTCATAAAGAAACCAATAATTTAATTATTAACCTGAACGTGCAAGGGGTCGGGAAGAACGCCCTCCACCGCTATATTTTAGTTTTTCTTGATAGTTTTTATTTTGTCCTCCTGAAATGTACAGTAACTGTTAATCCTGTGTAATTTACCAATGGATGTAAGGTTTATTTCAATAAAGAAACCGTATTAATGATATTCCCAAACCTGCTGGCTCAGTTATTTCACTGAAGTTATTCTTAAATTATATGTATATGTGTTTCTCTGCTTGAGAAAAATGTTATATAATGGAAAAAATAATGATTTTGCTTGAGATAAAATTATTAAATTAACGATAAGCGTTTAAATATTATTGGCACCGAGGCCAAGGGTAAAATTTCATGAATTTCGCATGGTGGTGGTG
>JANVCJ010088475.1:0-10579 GCA_026413505.1 Epizoanthus ramosus
CTCCCCCCCCCCACCCTCCCCCTCTGATCCCCTCACCCCCCCCGCCCGGGGGGCGGGGGCGGGCCCCCCGGGCGCGCGCCCCCCCAAGCCGGGCCGATATCATCTGCCAACTGTTTGGAACAACACAATAAAATGGTATCTGTAAGTGTAACGTCCTAGGCCTCTACAGCCATCATGACCCATCCGCTGTCCATAGATTTCGTATCAGCACAACAACCACACTGAAAAGTTTAACTCTTTCCTCCTAGAAATAGTGAATCCCTGAATGGACGAGTCTCCACAAAAGTAAGGAAAAAGGAGTATGAACTTCCTTTGTCTTAAATTTAAACGAATACTAACTGAAGGCGGAGAGGCACTTGTAGTTCTTAGTCCTTTACCGAGGATGGCAGTCATGATGCATAGCAATACTCTTATTTACAACTTTTATCGCATTTTATTTTTAATTTGAGGTCGTGAAAAATTCTAATTGGTTTGTGGAAAACAGATAGATAAGTATATATGAAGCCTGGCCTCCAATAACAGGGTGCACCACACCATTTCTGCCGAAGTGTAAATGTACATATGGGATTATGGAATTAAGTTAGAAGTACTTTATGTAATGCCAATACCAAGAAACCTTTCCTTGGAGCCAAAGGTGGCTCAAAAAGAAGTGAGTATTGAAGTTTAACCTTTCTTTATAAATACAGTGTTCTTTTGATCTTACTCCAACTTTAACTTTAACTTTGACTCACTTTTACAAATATTGCATAAGACTACTTTTAAAGTAGCAAAGATACAAAGTGACCAGTAACAATAATTAATGCTATATCTGACAAACTGCTATTACATAAATTAATATATCTTTATGTAATGATTTCATAGATATTCTTGCTTTTTTAATTTCTGAACATTTGTAAATGTAACTGGCCACATCTTCACTAAAACTAGAAATATTGAATAAGTTCTCTATAATTGCAGTATGTGACATTGAATTATTTCTATTACTCATTGACTTCTGGCACTTTACAAACACTGTTTTGGCTAGTGACTACAAAGGCATCACATTCAAGGTTTGAAATTACATATTTAGAGTTAGAATATTTTTCAAACTGCTTTGCAGTCAGTGATAATGTATATACTTACTGTAGCTTGCTGTAATAAAATTTATTTGCTCGAACATCTTTAGCTTTCACGATTTAGCTAATCATTCTCTGATCCACTGTTTTCAAAATGGTTGCTGACAATGAAGTTGAAAATCAGGAATGCTATACCAGTGTAGAGCGGTAGGACCACGCATTCATCAACTGCGCTTTACGTGCTCGATACCAAGTGAATTGTGAGTAGGGAGCGACTACACTTAAGGTTTCTAGCCTCTATAAATATCATTTGAAGTCATCAAATTTTTTGTATAGTTGGATTTACGAATGTATAAACAAACACTACTTCGGTGTACTAATGTTGTCGATCTTTCCTTAGGCAATTGTATTCTGATAAGCATATTTGCCGATCAGATCTTGTGAAATCGAGCTTAGTTTTACCGACAGCTAGAGTAGAAAAATGATTTTCAGCCACAGATCGACTTTAAGCTGATTTCTAATAGTGGTTTTGGTATTGATGCAGGTTACGCCTTACGGATAAATCTACATAAGCATCACCAACATTCGAAAATTAAATACTACTATACTTAAACCATTTCTAAAATGGCCGAGAGCCAGAGTAAAAACTCCCTTTCCTTTTTAAGCCATGCACCTGTAGTAGATATTATCGTTGCAAGTGAAAATAGAGAGTTGTATAGGGGCCCGTATATGTTGTATTGATACGGAAGATTGACGACAGGAGTACTGCACGAATCTAATCCTTCATTGCCATGTTTATATTTCTTCTCCAAATAGAAGCGTGCGCGCTAGAACGTAATTGTCAAAATACGACAACAGCAAAGCAGAACTGTCTAAGATCATAAATATATCATTCCACATGAGTGGAAGAGAATCAGTTGAGTGTTGAATGTAACCGAGTATCGTGACTCTGTGAACAATATATCTTAGTAATCCTCCGGTCCTTGTATACTCCTTGGCTATACGTGGTCGGAAAGAAACTCTTGTTTCGACGCTTCGTTTCAACAATATTGTCAACCCCGGTTATGATTATCAATATAGTACAGGGACGAAAACTCATGACGAACCGTACAAATCAGATTATGTCGAATGTACCCGGATATCGTGACTCTGTACAGTGTGTCAGTAAGCATACTGAAATTTGCGCATGGGTCGGTTGTGTTATTTATCTACTCCATAGTTAATTGTTTGGAACGAAAGCGTTTGTTTCGGTTCTTCATGTCAACAATGACATCAACCCGGCTAAAATATGTATTTAGTCATATGTAATCGAAAATGAAACTGTTACTAACCTTGGAATCTTGATATAATTTACTCTCCACTGACGGGAACGAAGAAGAAAGCTGTTTTGTTGGTGGGCGAGGAATATGCCCCACAACGATAGCAGAGACAAAGTACAAAGCAACAACCACATTTGTCGTCTTGTAATGTGGAACATTTCGTGTATTCCACAGTTAATCTTGAATCTAGAACATGTCGATTATATGATTCCGAAGAGCGTTCAGTTGTATATTACTATAGATTGTGTTTGTTCTTCCAGTATGAACCCTTGTTAACTTCAAATGCACCGCTTCTACATGCATATTCAAACGAGGGTGACGCGAAAAACGCCGGCGGGGTATAAACGAATAGCGCTATCTACCAATATTTTTATAGTAAACGGACCAATGAACAGAAATTTTCAAACTAAATAATTCTAAGATAACAAACGAGTTCGAATTCGATTCGACTATAGACACAGATCATGACTTCACCATTGGTTTGCTGTATTATATGAAACATTATGTAAAGCGCTTAGAACGTTCTCTGTATAAGCGCTATATACGGGTAATAAATTTCAGTGTGTTTGCCTCGAGATTTTAGAATATTGTTGTTTCTTGTTTCAGTGAAGAATAAAACCATCCAGAAAAATAGTCAGTGTTTTTTTTAATAACAACATCGCAGCAACAAATTGAAGTGTTGAGAAGAAGTAAAGAAAAAGAACCTTCTTTGATAATATTTACTTAATAATAAGTAATTTGATATTAGCCCACTAATCCATGAACCTTTTCTTCGTATACCGATATTTCTGACCACCCTTGCTGGATTTGATTTGAAACTTGATGCTTGATGTGAAGTGGGTTAGTTTTTGCCGTGAATTTTTGTGTAGTGAAGTCCTTAATATAGTAATTTGTTGACATGGTAACCAACCAAAACGATTATAAACATACATCTAAATCTAAATCTAAATTTGATTTGGTCGGCAAAGTCCGTAGCGGACATCACGCCAACGTTAAATAAAAATATATAAATAAATTAATTAATTAAAAATAAAAGGCATATTAAAATAATTACATAAGTTTTCTCTTAAAACTTAGAAGGGACTCGCTTGAAACAGTTTCTGTGGTAAGATTATAAAGAATATATCGAATGCCGAATTCATAAAGAATATCAGAGCATGGAAGCAGACGAGTCACGAATGAGGTCTAGGTTTGTGTTTATCATTAAATGATATTGTTTTGCAATAGTGTGGATATCAAGAAATACGTTCCACTTTGCTCACATGTCGAATGTGCTGAATATTTGAAGTTATTCCATGAGGCGGAGTTAATTCTATGAGATGTTAGTCTACTGGGCGCGTACTAACTGTACTATTAAACCAACACAAGGTTTTATGAATATGATATTTACACTTGACATCTGCTGTGTGTGCTAGATTTTCAATCCCTTTTTCTGTCATCTCGAGAAATCGAAATGTCGCCATCTTGGATGTTTTCACAACATGACTACAGGTATAATGAAATTGTTAGGTGAGCACTTGCGATATACCTTGTGTTTATAAATTTTCTTAATATTGATTCCGGATCCGGATTGGCTAGATTGTAGATTCCAACTTCTGGATTCCAGCATCAAAACTTGCTTGCATTACGGATTTTGGATTCTCTTATACGAGGCGAAATAATTTGGATAGGGTTTGGTGTTCCTGCTTTGTTCTGGGTACGGGTGCAAACAACCCGCTATGAATTTGGTGTGCCATATAATAATATATTTTAAAATTATCAGACAAGAATATAGCTTTATCTGCCTTTAGTAGCAATTTCCACTGGGTGGCTTTTCTATTGCTAACACATTAAAAATCTAAAACTGAGTCTAAACTAATCTACCTAATCTGTAGTAATGAAAAGTTATCTAGAAAGACATATATGAAATGAAATTTAAGTCATTGGATAAAAATTAATGAAAACTACATGTACATCAAGCAAGCTAAGGTCAGCTAAGAGCATCAATGATGTCGAGAACAGAGAAGGTTATTTATTAGCTACTCAAGAAAATAAACAAGTTTCAAGAAGAACAGTTTCCTCTCAATATGAAAACTGTTCGAGATATACAGCATAACCTAGGCAGTATTCTCTACCATAACAGCGTCAGATCTGGTACCGTAATGAGATTTTTTGAACCGTCAGAACGAAAGTTAATTAAGTTTTGATCCAACTCTAGCTAATTTTAGTCATTGTAATATAGTTTTTATATAAACATTGATGTGTAAATTAAAGTCATTAAAGTGATTACGAGATTAGTGACATTAATTGTTGGTGTGAATATTTTTCATATGCAGATTTTGTAACTATTTGTTCTTAGCCTGTTGTTAGGTGTTGAACGGATGGTGGGTTGTACGACCGTTTGATAGTATCGAGAAGCTCACAACTGAGCTCGTCCCAGTTCTTTGAGTTTGAGAAAAAAAACAAATATATATAATATTTTCTCCGTGAAAGATTCACAAAGATCTAGTTTACAATTGCGTGCTAGTGAGCAACACGAGACTGATTGTTAGTATGTCTGTTATTTGCAATACAATAGGAGTTCTGCCAAGTTAATTCATAATGGCGGGCTGCCTCAAAGGCTTAATAGTCGATTATGCTATTCATTGAAATAGTTATTGTGTTTGAAGCCTTTTCATACAATAAATATCCAGAGACATTGAATAATAAATTAAAATATTGCGTCCCAATTTTCCCCGGTTGACTGGATGACTGTTTTTAAACAACCAGCTCAATGCTTTGTTTAGTGAGCGAGTGGGAAAACTCAGAGAACTGAAAATGTTTGCATCACTAAAGAAAAAGTAGTCTGTTGTCTCTGTCTATGTTTAGCTCCATGCAACAGTGAATAAAGATTCTCGGCTTCTTTAACCAAAGCTTTCCGCAGGTCCGTATGAGAGGGTTTCGAAAAGTTCGAACCAGCCCCCTGGGGCTACAATGATATTTTAAAACTACTTCAAAAGCCGGAATTGAGCCACTGTACTTCAATTCTAATAGGGCTAACAATACGAATGCTAACCGTTAGGGTTAGGGTTAGCCTAACCCTAACCTTCCTTGGCTAAAAAGCATAAAGGCTAAAATCTTAAAAGCTTAGAAGCTTTTAAAAACATTATAAAAGCTTAAAGTCCTTTAGAATAAAGCCCACACAAAGGCTTGAAAGCCTTGGTCTGTGACACGTGCACGTGCAAGGCCGCACGTGTGTATTTCATTGCACGAAGACGACAAAGCCTTCTGTAAAGCCTTCTAACCATAAAGAAGATTGTGTGTGGTGGTCGCTTGTCGCAACACCTACCCCAGACCAGGGCGTCTATGCACAAATACAACATTAGGTCCAACAGCCATCTCTCAGCTTTCAAATGCAGAACCAACAGATTTAAAAATAGCTTCTTCCCAAGCATGGTATGGTACATGTATTTTAAAATAAACTCTTGGCACCGGCTAAGTTCTTAATTAGTTAGGACTAGTTTGTAATTTAGAATTTTTTAAATTTTTAATATTTTAATATTGCAATTTTCTCACTTTGTAACTATAGAATCTACTTTTATAAATATACATAAGCTGTAATTTTATTATCCACTCTGTAAGCCCCAGTTCCAATAATTTATTATACTGTATAAGTTTAACACTTATTTTAAAATGTAAACACATTGTAATTCATTTTTATGCGAGAATGTGTAATAAAGACACACTATTATTATAAAGAAATAATCGAACCTAATCGAGACATATATCGCCGTTAAGGTGGTTCGCCGAACCAGTTTCCTCTGTACAATGCCATTATATTTCACAAGCGATTTTCAACATCTCATGTAAGTTTATCAACAGTTGTTTCTCAAGCGATGGTAGAACAACTCTTCAACATATCAAAAATTGTTCTCCAAACCCAATTATGGTCTCCATGACGACTCATTAGGAACTCACATGCTCCCTATTTTAACATTCAATCGCTTTTGGCTCAAAACACGAGTGGGTGAGCTTCATCTTCTATTATCTTTATATAATCCTTACCATATTAAGTAGAACTATTGTCACAACAGTAATTTGGACACGTATACGTTAATAACTATTGCATGATCAATGCATGCAGTTAGTAACTTGAATAGTGGCAATAAGTGCTAGTAAATTCCATGTTATGCCTAAGTACCAGGGTTAAGTGGGATTATCAAACTGTACACCGGCAACCGCACTTTGACTACTGCTCTCCAGTCTGGGATAACTATAGTCATGGTTTGCTAAACAAATTGCAGAAATTACAAAATAGGGCTGCTCGCATTCTTACCCATTCATCTTATGATACACCCAGCACGGAGGTGTTAGAAAAGCTTAAATGGAAAAGAATTGCGGAGAGGCAGACTGAAACGAGATGCATCTTAATGTATAAGATATTAAACGAGCTGCAGCCAGACTACCTAAGACAACAATTTGTCTATCGGTCTGATATTGCACAACCCTGTCTGAGGGACTCGAGTAATAAACTCGCGTTGCCAGCTCCCAGAACGGATTATCTTAAGAGAAGTCTGCGCTATAATGGGGCAAAACTTTGGAATAATCTGAAGCCTGAATTGCGCCACGCAGAATCTCTGTCATCCTTCAAATCTATATTGAGAGTAGCAGATGTGCCTCGAGTCACGCTTAACAACTAATTGAAATTTTTTATATTGTAATTTTAAAATTAACTATCAATGTAGAATTTATATTACCAATATTACATTTCATTTATACTTATTTTAATATCATATCTTTATTGCACGGTTTTCATGAAAAACAGGCATCCATTTCTTATATATTATATTTGTAAACGGCTGATGGAAATTCGTGGATAAATAAAGTTGTATGTATGTAACTTGTAGAAGGGCGACAATAACATCCTAATTACTCTTATAGTCTTGGGACTTAATCGCCTTATGGTTTTACTTTTATAGATGTATTTTATGCATGCTTTTGGAAATACGGACAAAATATATGTGTCTATATATTTTATACAGAGTATACAGAGCCAAGAGTGTAGCAGATACTATAACTACTTTCGGTAACAGGAAGGTACAGGTGAATGCTGAACTGCGCAATGCGTTCCATACATTGCGTGGGATGAGAAAGGAAACCCAAAAGTTAATCTGCTATTAATGGATACAGGTTTATGTTTCAGAACTTGTGATAAAGAAGTCCAGACAAGTATCATAGCGAGTTCCTTGACCTTGAAGTTATGGCTATGGGGCGTGGTTAAGACTAAGATACTTCCCCTATGATTACGTCAAGTGAAGTTAACGAAGAAGTGTCCCTTCGTTTTTCAGGGAACTAGGAAGCGTATCATCTTGAAACATTGGTGCAATCTGTATCCAGCAGCAGGTTGATTATTGAAACACTCTTGGGCCTGTTACTCTATCCTGGAATGTTCGGTATGATAATGCATGTCAATTATTGGCTGTAGTCAATCACCATACAGTAACACGACATAAATTGACATAGCTATTTATCAGTGCCTAAGACACTATATAACTTCATGTAACCTCGGCATTTAGTGCCAGTCCAAACACGAAGAAGTACGAATTAAGAATTCCCGATACTACAGAATCTCCGCATCCTAAGTCAGCGTACGGCGAGTAGCTTTACCAAGAGCATCCCCAAATCATCAAGGTCCAAGCAAGCCCTATCACACTATTTTGGCAGAAATGTTTGGAAAATTATGTCAAAACGGTTTGGTGCACCTTAAATTTTCAAAAAATTAAGGTGGCACAAAACAGTTTTGACAGAATTTTATTAAATTTGAATATTCAATAGGTTTCACCGTTTAACACAACTGGTGAAAATCCAGAAATCTTCACCGTCAGAAATTTAAGGAAAATGGTTTTATAACTTTTCAAGGTATTTGTTAAAAAGACTGAGTGTGTTGGCATAGTAACAGCTAATAAAATAAATTCTCTCAAAATACACTACGATACAGAAATTACTACTTATATATAACATAACTATACACTCAATACATAGGAAAGCCCTTAAAATTGGTGTAATATTAAAACGGCTAGACATTTTTTAAAAAACACATTTAACCCATTCATTGTCAATTTTGTGCTTCTTGTATTTGGACGCTGATTGTTTTAACACAATTCATTTCTTGTTATTGAGCTTGCTATTCGTGTTTAATAATTACAAAGACTTTTCTGACATGACTCGAGAGCATGCGCAATACCGTGACATAGCTCCTTTAAGCTCAATACATTGCTAAGCTCCATACTTTGCTTACAGGTGGCAATTGCAAAGAACAAGATATCAAATACCCCAATAATTCGTGAATATGCTTTGGAAATACAAGGACCTGTACTTTGAGAGAGGTGATTTTTTTTTGTTTTAAAATACACTAAACACTCATAGATCTTTGTACAATTTTATCATAGAAAATTAGGAAGGAACAATTGCTGAACGAAGTTGCCGAGCAAAATATCGTGATTTGCCAGCGGCGAATGCAATCGATTGCAGCAATCGCGTTATATTGTGATAACATGCAAGAGTTTCGAGTTTGTTCAAGGGAAGCGGGCACTGCTTTGCTTTCAAGCCTCAATGTTGTTTTGAAGCTTCACAGCCTTTAAGTTGAATTTCACTGATTTATTCAAGGATCAAGGTGGCTCCCATCTTTTTTCGATATTTTTGGGTCTGGATTGGGAGCCATCTTAATTTATTGGTAATTAATTTGTCTACAGTTTGAGTTTTAATATTTGACTCCTCTGCAGACCGCTCTTCGGATAACGATTTGTTCTGTTGAGTACTCTTTGATTTGGGAGTGTATATTGTTTCTGTTGTCTTAAAAAGACGAAATACTATTTGCATTTTGCATTGCTCACTCGTTTGAGTTAGAGTACATTACTATGGTATGCAGAAACAATATGCACTTCTGACAAGTCAGTTGTGAAATATACCAGTTACCCTTTGGGGCGACTGATATATTTCAGTCTCAAATCTATCCCTGAGCTGCACTGACGAGTCCTCAAAGGACGAAGCAGTACTGTCTGCAGATTGAGTTTACTTCGCTCTTCTACAGACTGTTATTCAGGTGACGGTTTGTTATATTGAGCACTCTAATTTAGGACTGTATGTTGTTTCTGTTATCTTAACAAGACGAAATACTATTTTGCATTAATTGCTCGCGGCTCGTTTGAGTTCGAGCACTCTGGTAGGCAGAAGCAATATGCACTTCTGACAGGTCAGCTGTGAAATGATTAGTGACCTCTTGCAGGAGTGTTAAATGGTTCTTCAAAATTTTTGAGTGCTCGCAAAATTTGGCCCTTGCTCGATTTGCTCGCAAAATTTTGGAGGATGCTCGAATTCGCTAATTTTTCTAATTCAGTGCTCGCTTGCTCGTGCTGGAAAAAAATAATGTTTTGTTCGCATTGCGAAGACCATTCAACACCCTTAAAACTGAACGCATTCACTGGCAACAAATAAAATTTTATTTTTTGTGGCAAACACGCAAAATTAAGACCATTATTAACCAGAAGGACAAGAATGTCCATGTGCCACACGTGTACAAAGCCAAAGGCGATTGTTAGCTAGTTCTGTAAAACACTTTCGACTGAGAGTTTGATTCCTTGTACAATATAGGATTTGAATGTAAATGTTCTTAGGTTCGTCAAATAGCCGAAAATCAGGGATTAATTTATCATTTGCATCGGACTGGCAGTGACAAGTACTTTTCACAGAGAAAGGATTCTTCAAAACAACATTCGTTAAATAAACATTAATCCATTCTTATATTGCAATACTTTACCCCAAGGGAATAACTGTTGCAAATCACGAAGAATGTAAATACATACATACAGACAGACAGACAGACAGACAGATACAGACATACAGACATACAGACATGCAGGCTTACAGACTTACAGACGTACAGACAGACAGATGTACAGACAGACAGACAGACAGACAGACTGAAATGTATCCATCGCCCCAAGAAATGCACGAAGCTATTGTTCGTGTTGCAAATCGTAGATGGGAAACACCACGGAATTTGGACACATCGTTGAACACACAAACACAGCACACAACACCGAGCCACCACGTCATTTGCACCACAGTAGTAGAATGGGCGTTCTGGGACAACCGGCGCAACCGGCCCAGCGATAGCCCCGCCCCCTAACGATGACGTCACTGGCGGGATGGAATGGAACCCCTAGGGACCGGGTGGCACAGGCGGGA
>JANVCJ010088486.1:0-10579 GCA_026413505.1 Epizoanthus ramosus
TCCCCGAACGCACCCAAACCCCGGGGAATTTTACGTTATGCCCATCCCCGTATGGTATGAATTCTTACTGTCTTTAATGATTCAATGTTCACTTCGAATGTACCTCGAAACAAAAGGCCTCAAAGAAGGCTCAAAGAAGTGTCTGCTGTTTTCTTCAGTTTCAGTTTCAGTTAGAGTATATTCTAAAATTTAATCGACGATAAATTATTAGTTGAAGACGATTTTACATGAGCGAATTAAGATAATAATTCTCACCTCTGTAGTCGGTTTAAGAGTAATTTTGATTATGATGAACGCCGTGCCACGGTGTTCCTTTCCTGTATCTTACTAGTAAGAACGTTCTATGATTGCCTTCGCCAGCTCTGACAGTTTATAAAAGCTTCATTTAACAAAGGGCTTAGCACAAATGTTTGGGAGCCAACAGGTGCAGTCAATTGCATCACATTACCCATATAGCTATCTCGATTCAGCTTTTTGTTATTTGTTTTGGATTTAAAAGGGCCCACACTTTCCGTTCCTATTGTTTTATCGATCTGTCATGTCACATCCATCGGAAAAGCAAACATAAAGTTCATTTTAAGAATGAAAAGACGCGCCAGTAATTATCTCTTCGTTTCAATTCCCAAACAGCAATTCTTCTGGTAACAATAGAATTGAAAAGTTTGGAGTAAACTGCTTCTATGCTGTTCAGAAGGAGTTTGGAAAACTGTAGTTTGCATCACAGTGTGAATTCCTACAAAGAAATAGCAGGCAGAACAAAATTCATCACAGGATTAAGGTGCATTCTTGCAAAATCACATGGCAGGTGCAGTGCGGATTGTTTTTAGCCCGCGATTTGTGCGTCATATGGGAAGGGAGCCATCCTACTCACACATTATTCGATAGCCGCCAGCCCGAAAACTTAAGAATATTATGAATCAGGGAAATGAATCTTGCGTATTTAATCGCGTTGGTCATCTAATCATAACTAAAGATTCGGTATCAGATTAGCGACCGAGTAATTTTGTACCATCCATCGGTTTGAGACGTTTCTATGTCAGTCTATTTCCAAAATGTTTTATTCGCAAAATGCGAGAGAATAGTCAAAAAACGTTATTGTACTAAGAATTAATTAAAATTATATTAAAAACTTTATATTGTTGTAGAAACAATCAATTCATGAAATGAATTAAAATTTAGTTTCCGAATTTAACAGAGTAACACAGGTTCGATTGGAAACATTGAATCCTTGCGCACTTGTATAGCACTCACATTGCAATCAGTATGTGTTCCTTTTTAGACTAAACGTCTTTTGGATAAGAACGTGAGAAAGACCAAAACTTTTTAAACTTAACTTTTTAAACCTTAAAGAACATTCTAAAAACATGTATACCCGTACCCAAGGCTACAATCATTAGGACAGTTGAGTTTCGGAAAGAGAGCCCAGATACATGTCCAATAATCTAAGTTCGTCAGTGTCGTTATTATATCCCTTTCCTATTACTGAAAATTGTATCCTAAAATTCAATTTCAAAACATCATCGTTAGTTACGAAAATATTCAGTGTTAACATGCTTGATACTTCAAAATAAGAACGTCTTAAGAAGTTTCCTGGCTGAAATCGCTAAAAAACTAAGAGCAATTCAAATCCCAAAGTATACGTTTTTATGCGAATGCTGAAGAAGCAATAAGGGCGCCGGTTGTGTAGTTACGTTTCCGCTTACAAATCCTTCTGTTTATCTTTGGGTTGTTTAGTCTTCGTCAAAATCGTATCAAAGGTTTGTACACTTTCGGTGTGAGAAATTTTATACAAGCATTCAATCGTACTTATCTTGGTCAAGTTGATCACCTGGTCTTGCTTAGGACAGGCGTGTAGAGAAACCGCCTGCTGCTTGGCTTGAGAATTAGAATAATAATAATGTGCTATAAAAGCCGCCAAAAGCTCTACTCATATAAGCTGTCTTATTTATTTTGTTTTTGGTCAACTCCCCGACCAAAAAAAAACAATTTTGATTTGATGACAATGAGCCGGAATGGAGGCCCGAAGCTGACGGTTCTAAAAGATACGCTTGCACATTACCTTAGCCGTAAGTCAGTGCTCAACTTCCCAAGTAAGAACTAAAGAAGAATAAGGATGATCATAATGAACTACCCTTCAAATATACGGAACCTAAGCTGCCAAAGTTGTGAGAAATGACTGAAAATTGTCAGGCGTAAATTAATGATCCAACTCAGCAAAGAGCCAATATATCATGTGTGAGCGGCAGACAACATAATACACGAGGCTATATTTAGCTGAGTTTGGCTTAGCGAAAATTCTTACCAATCTGACGAACTATATTTTTATATTTGCAGTATTTAATTCCATAGATCAGGAAGGAGAGATTTGTAAGGTCGGCTTATAAAATGTATGGCCCTATAACTTAAATCTGTCAATGTTTCTGGCTCTGTCTTTGTCCTTGTTTCTGTTTCTGTTTCTATCTCCATTTTATCTATTTCTGTCTGTCTGTCTGTCTGTCTGTCTGTCTGTCTGTCTGTCTGTCTATATATCTCTGTCCCTCTTCTCACACACAGAAAGACATAAAATACACATACTCAGTACAGAGTCGCACAAAAAAAGCGCGCGTCAAAGCGTACTTGTCAACTTCAATCAAACTGACCGCTGAGATTGGTATGTGTGATTTAAAGTTATCGTTAAGGAAAGCATGACCCTAAAATAATGATTTGTTTGTGGAAAGCTTATTTAATAAACGTGAGAGAAAAAAAAAACTGGTCAATGTACGTGAGGCATACAATAGCGCTAGGTATGGGAATTTTGCGTTCTGGCTATTTTGAAGATCCCACGGCTTACGACTATATGAACTTTCGTAATATCCTCTCATGCTTGTTTACAACATGAAAAGCCTACACAATGACTGTTTCCCGTCAAATTTTAATATATTAAAAATCCTTTGATTATTTGTCTTCCTGCGCACCTAAATTAACTTCGTTTGCATTATATCAAGAATCCAGCGAAATTTCGGAAATTCGTATACATCCGCCCCCCATAGTCACGTGGAACCAACCACCTCCGGTCTTTGTTCATGCACTGTGTATGCATCGTGCTCTTATATTTATTCGTATTTAAGTCAAATCCAATTTTGAACAGTTAATACAATTTGGAAAAGAACCGCTGATTTACGAAACATCTTCACGTAGCTCATACACCCTAAAACTATTTAGAGCATTTCAAGACATTGCAAACTGTCAAAAGAGACGGTAAGTTAATATCAGTTTTTGTTTATTAGTATATGTAACGTGCTGTGGCATTTGTGAGTTTCAAACAACGAAAAGTAACCTTCGCTATCCCCTTTGCGGCATCTTCTACTGTGACGTTTGCAGTATAACGCGAAATTTGTGTGTTTATGTTAGTTTTGAATGAGCAGCAATGAACTGAAAGCGGTTTACTACAATTTCCGAAGAACTATAACAGCAAAAAGTAGCGAAGTATGCTTGCGTATCTAAAAGTAAAAGCAAAGCCTGTTTTCTTTTAAATTCTAATCGCTTTATAATTTTTTTACTCGATGTAAACTTTTTGTCACATTTTCTCATTCCCGATTATTTCCGAATTAAAAAAGTTGGGAACTCAGTGTCAGTTAACGAAATATATACAGAAAAACAAATGTGAGTTTTTGGCCTCGCACTTGATGAATAAGGTAAATCTATTAATAAATGTAGATCTTGACGAGTATTACTTCACTACGAGAAAGTTTCGACAAACATGTAGAGATACTTATTTATGAGCGCAAACGACTTTCTGTTAAAATGTTTTTTATGCGTCGGATAAACAAACCACAAGAATCTTCTGATGAGCCGCAAATAATTCAATACGTATTATTTCAAATATACAGCAGAGGTGACGTGACTGTATATGTTTACAAGTTCTGTTTATATGTGCTGAAAAATAGTACATTGGTGTATTCAATTGGATAGCGAATTTACGAACCTGTTTACTGAGGTTTCCTAACAAGAGTGTGATTTAAGTTTTCTATTTTATTTAAACTTTCTCAGCAATTTTAACAAACCGTAAACATTACTTTCGAACAAAAGTGTTACAAAACTGAAAATCTTATTTAAGGCCAACAAGTGAGGCCAAAAACAGGAATGGAAACGTGCTGATCCAGTTGTTTCCAGTATATGTCAACAACAAACAACAAACTATTTATAACATACTTCGAGTTGACTGAAACCAAATAAGTTACAATTCTAAAGTGTCTCGACTGAATTGTACTGAACTCTGAATTTCTTTTTTTTATAGCTAGAGAAACTAAAGTGAAGCTCATGTAAAGCGAAACATATTGGAAAACCAAACTCTATCTAGAACGAAATATATACCATATACTGATTTTGTGATATACACTTTTTTTTATTAAGAGCCAGTAAAATTTCACTCAGGCTCAATGTTCTTATTTTTTCGACAATTTGAGGCTCAAAAATGTTCTTATTTTTGTTCTTATTAGCTGTGTTTTCCGTATTTACTCATACAAATTTGGAACGAAATTTTGTTTCAGCCTCAGTTTGTTCTTAGTTTGTTCTTATTTTTCAGACGATTTTAGCCTTAATGTTCTTATTAAGTTTGTTCTTATTAAAAAAATAAAAGTCTAGTAAAGAACAGCTGAAGACATGATGACGACACTGAGAAGCAGGTCTTTTCATATAAAATAATCTCAGTTTAATAATGGAATAAATTGTCGTGTTAAAGACTGATGCATTCTTTTAAAGAAAGCTTTAAGTTATAAATAACGCTATTGATAAACATGACGCTTATGAATTAGGCAATGTTTCTTGAAATTGCAATTAAACTTTTGATATAACAATAGTGAAACTGAAGTTTTGGGTGGGGCAAGAAAATAATGACTGACAAGATGCGATGGAACATTTTTATGTGATTCCGGTGCGACCGCGACTAAACTTGACAACAATCGATTAATTTCCGATTGATCTTACATTTTCCCTTCTGATTTTTATCGAAGAGAGAAAATTAAAACTAAATTAATAGATAGATACTTGCTATCTCTCTGACTGCCTGTCAGATTATGCTGACGAAACTATAATTTATTCTTAATGGTAGATAAACAGTAAATTTATTTCAGTATACATTGTTTGATTGTCGCTCGGGTCAAGTCTGGTTTTTCATGCATGGTGACTTGTTTGTGAAGTTAGGGGAGTGAGTAGATTTTATACTTATCAGTGAAATTCAGTGTGTCGCGATCAATTGTTCCCTTGAATTCTGGTTAAGTCTGCCCCCTGCTGTGGAGAAGTTGAACATAAAATAAAATAAAAGACATTAACCAACTTTTCAATACTAAGTAACTACGGTAATTGTACATTGATTGTAACCCTAAACCAATACTTTCTCTTTGGTGCAAACATTTTAACATTTAATACTTTCATATTCTGTAAACTGCTGCATATATATCGGGTGTTTAACACTATAAACTGACATGTTTTCACTCTGAACTACTAAGGAATTATTTATTGTTTATAATCAGAACGAGATAAATCTCCATTGAAGAAAATCAGTATCCGGCCGGGTAGAGCTATAAACATATTGTTTTTAGAACAACAAGTTTTAGGACGTGACAAAGACAAATGATTATAGGACCGGTGGCCTATTTCTATTTTAGACTTTACAGAGCTATAATTTAACCAGAAGCAATAAATAGACTGTACGTTTGTTATCTCAGTTCATGTAGCCAGTGTAAAACTGAATGGACCGAACTATGAACTATGGTTCTATGAATAGTGCACTATAATTCTATGAATTGTGCACTATGGTTCTATGAATAGTGCACTATAATTCTATGAATTGTGCACTATGGTTTTATGAATTGTGCACTATAATTTATAATTCTATGAATTGTGCACTATGGTTCTATCAATTGTGCACTATAATTCTATGAATTGTACACTATGGTTCTATGAATAGTGCACTATAATTCTATGAATTGTGCACTATGGTTTTATGAATTGTGCACTATAATTCTATGAATTGTGCACTAATTGAGTTCTACGAATTGTGCGCTGGCTATATTTATGTGAACTATGAACTGTTGTGTTCCATGACACTGAAGACAAACGTGGTAATAAAGTGAAGCGGGTAAGAAAGAGTGGTAAAGATTTGAAAAAGGGCTTCGCTTTGCTGCTGGCCGGTTACTAGAACGGTTCTTTGTTGCCATACTTCGGAAGTCTTCCTCTTCAGTGTTTCCTGTTTTTTTTATTACAATATACAATTTTTGATCTTTTCCACTAATTGTATGAATATTGACCATTTTGATAAAATCTATATATCAACATGAAACATGCCAAAGTTTGTAGACAAATCGGCAGGTATAAACAGGGTATGCTTTTCATCTCCGGGGCTATCTTGATGTGCATCTGATTGGTATATAGACACTAACCAATATTGAGTTAATCTGTAATAAAAAGAACTTGTAGCATTCACCACCTGTTAGCAGTTGGCAACGCTGCTCGCAAATGTCTGCTCTTTTTCTTGTCGTTTAGTTTGCTGTACCGCTCATTCGTTGATATTGCTTTTCTCATAATTCATAGTTTGAACAGTGGCAATTGGGTAACGTAGTTTTGAGGCATAAAACAAAATAAGAAGATTTATATTCTTGCGTTCACGTTCCTAAAACACTTGTAATTATAGGTTTTAAAGTTGTATTCCCGAAGACAGCCGTAGAGACTTTGATGTGAAGTCATTGTATGTATGGTGTAATGAAGCCTATTGTATTGTGCTGCGTCCGCCGCGTCGTCGGATCATAAACTATCCCTAGCACAGTGTTAAACAAAGAAATATAAGACAACAGTGGAAACTGAGCACAAAAGATCGAATTGCTAAATATCTGATGAATAAATATCTCTTATTTTAAGAAAAATGGCTGAACACAGTTTCAAAGTTTAAAAGGGGATCAGTTGAGTATGCAACCTTCAACATTATATTACCGAGTTACATTACAATACCACCTTAATATTTCTCATAATATTAAGGTTTCTCACAAAAAAATTCGCTCGATAACTTAAAATAGTAGAAGTTGAAAATGTCTTCTGCAAATTAAATATTTCTGATAGAAGCGATTCAAGAAACTGAAGTGGCATTTAAGTATATATATATATAATGTTTAAATTATTCAACTCCTTAATTTCTTTTTCGGTCTGTCAGATTGTTTGAAAGCATGTTCCTATGCCAATATTCAAATATCGAAAAATTTGTTCCAATATCGAAAACGTAACGAAAAGTTAGGGAGCAGACTTTAGGAAATTGTTATAGTTTGCCATTTTTTAATTTCAAAACTTTAGTCGTTTTGCCTTTCGTCTGGAATTTTAATTTTATTGTTCAGTAATGCATGTTCGTATTTTGAACGAGCTATGTAGCTCTTAGACATAACGTGGATAAATAAAATATTGCATTGCATTGCATTGCATTGCATTGCATTGCATTGTATTGTATTGTATTGTGTGCATTTTGAACATTTGGTCTGAAATTGGTTATGAGTTTTATATCGATTTTAAGGCGAGGTCTGAAATTGGATAGGGAGACTCGCATATTTTGGATCAAAACTTTGACGGAGTACTACTCCTCCCGGGTTTTAAAGGCTATTATTGGAGGTAATTCATTGCTATGGTAACAGTATGGTAGTCTAAAGTAGAAAGGACGTGTTATTCTGTATTATTCTACGTCTCTAGAATCTGTTGGTTCAGTGCCTCAAAGCACGTGGTCCATGAGACGAGAGAAAAAAAAATCCCGACGATTGGCCACTAAGAGCTACTAAGGCAACTTATCGTAGCGACCGGGCTAAGGATGATAATATTGACAGTTCCCCAGCATTATCACGTGACCTTGTGATTTCAACAGCCAATCATACGGTAGGATTTCGGTCACGTGAAAATACTGGGGAACAGACAAAATATGAGTGTTATTATATGGCTGAGTACTGCAGTGCGCCAAACTACTCAGGCATGCAATAACAATATTTATCATATGAAAATCCATAAGATACCGGGTATTAAAACTGTGTCGAGAAAAGTAAAATATTTTTACATATAAAATATCGTTGGTTATTGTTTATGCTTTTTTGAACAAAGTCAGCTGTTTTCTTGTTCGTTGTCTCAGATGTTCGTTTTTCTTATGGATGAAAAGGAACTTGTTGTGTAAAATTTAAAATGGCATCAAGCACGACCACTTGGCACGCTACTGAAAAAACTGTGCTGTTAGCTCTCTTCGAATTTTAAACAACAAACATTTCTTACGCTTTTTCGTTTTCTATATTTAACTGCAATTGTCTTTTTTGCGTGCAAGTGTTAATGTGAGTGTGAGTCTAAGTGTGAGTGTGAGTGTGAGTCTAAGTGTGAGTGTGAGTGTGAGTGAGCCTGTGCATATGTGTGTGTGCATATGTGTGTGTGCATATGTGTGTGTGCATATGTGTGTGTGTGCATATGTGTGTGTGCATATGTGTGTGTGTGTGTGTGTGTGTTTATTGTTTATTGTGGTGGCCCGTTAACGAAGACAGATCTCGGTGGGTACTCCCTGCCATACATGGCGAAACTTGTAAATAAATAAATAAACTTATATTGCTGTTTGAAGATACGGTTTTTATCTTCTCAGCTATGTAAGATCCTCTATTTCCTACCATCGCAAACTGATATTGTTGTTATTGTTTATTATCCTTCAGTAGCCCACCAGAAATAGCAATTGCGAGTGCCGTCCGTTATCGGGTGCAGTGACGCCCATACCGCGAGGGCAACCTGGGCACAAATTGAACTCTCACTGGAGACTCGTGTTTAGATAAACCTCATTGTCAATCTTACAATTAACCTATGGCTCTTCTAACTGATTACATAAATCCATTGAATGAGAGTTCAAGAGCGCATTACGTCGCTCCGTAAAGGACAGCCCTCGTCGTAAATTAAATCGCCCGCATTTTCGTTGTTTCTGGTAGCTTACTGAATGACATACAATTACAATAGTGAACAACAGTTAATATTTTCTGTTATTTATTCACAAAAGGCGAAAATATTTCTTGTGAGTTAGTCTCCGTGCAAGTATTTTACCAAGGACGCCATAAGAGCTTATATTCGACATTTCTTCAAAATTGTTCACTTCTGAATTGAATTTGTAAAGTAAAGCACACCGCACCTACACGTGCGTAGCTTGGGCACCAAGAGAGGTGGGGCAGCAATGGACAGCTGTTTCGCTCTTATTAGAGCTCGTCCGCATTGCATAGCCCGGGCACCGCACAGTCCGTATTGCAGTACTTTGAATTGAATTAAATATTTGCACACACAGATAATCCGGGTACTTCTGTAAACCATCGAACTCCGCTCCACCAGGCGAGCCCACATGCAAGGGGAACTACTGTCCCAAAAAGCCAGTGCTCATTGCCGCATCCATCTATTGTAGTTAAAACTGACGCACTGTCAACTTACGCGCATCCTTTCAGACCCGCAGAAGCGTCTTCCACCCTTCCCTCTTGGGTTGCCCCCGGCCTCAGGGAATGCTTCAATCGGAAAACGCTTTTAGTTCCATTTAGTTCCAGTTATCAGCTATGACCAATTAGTTTATGATACTAATAAAACGCTTGTCAGTCATTACATGTTAAATTTGACGACGATTTTGCAGTGTGCACAGCTTCCTTATTATATGCCTTTATCTTTTCAAACAGATAATTACGTCATGGGATCTCTGGTAATAAGCTCTTCGCTGCTCCTAACTTTGTTTACTGCAGTAGTAACTGGACAAATGGGGAGCATGGAATCGTGCGATCTTGAGGTCGTGTCACGCGTTGCGTCACACAACGGCTGTGAACCAAAGAAGGTGGACGTGAACGCTTGTAGAGGAGCCTGCCTGTCGTTGACAGAGTCGCTGGTGTCGGCCCCTTGGCACAAAACAACCTGTAAATGCTGCAGACAGACTGGTCAACCACAGATGAAAAGTGTAACGCTTCAGTGTAAAGGAGGAAATGACGTGACACAACAATTTCTTTCGGCAACTGGTTGTGAATGTGAACTGTGTTAATGAAGAATGTTTCTTAATGAAGTCCTAGGGTCTGGGGGTATTAACAAGAAGACGTGGATATATAAGTTAGATTTATTTAGAACTATTTTTGTAGTAAAATATTCTTTAAACTGTCTCTAATCGTGCTGAAGCCTCTCGAGGATTGATACCGCTAAATATGTTGAAAAGCTAGAATTCCTTAGACATTGCCATGCAGAAGTAATACAAATAAATATCGACCATAGAATCGCCTTTCTTTCTACTGTTATTTGTGTTCATTTTCTAAAGTGACTCGTCTTCAAATTATTGTAAATCCCAAATCCATTGCTCGGCTTTCTGACCCTTACTACCTAATTGATAAAATAAATGTAATCTGGTAGTGCTGCTAACATCATATTTCGATCTACACCTGATTCAGTAATTCTCGCGATGTAGGCCGAGGATGATGATGAGGATGAGAATGAGAATGAGAACATACGGCACACACACACACACACACACACACACACAAACAAACACAAACACATACACATACACATACACATACACATACACATACACATA
>JANVCJ010088497.1:0-10576 GCA_026413505.1 Epizoanthus ramosus
AAAGAAAGAAAGAAAGAAAGAAAGAAAGAAAGAAAGAAAGAAAGAAAGAAAGAAAGAAAGAAAGAAAGAAAGAAAGATCTACATAGATGGACCCAGCCAGATAGATAGACAGACAGGCAGGCAGACAAACAGACAGACAAACAAACAAACAAACAAACAAACAGACAAACAAACAAACAAACAAACAAACAAACAAACAAACAAACAGACAGACAGACAGACAGACAGACAGACAAACAAACAAACAAACAAACAAATAAACAGACAGACAGACGGTCTGAGAGGCAGATAGCGGATAAGATGCGTTTAGTTGTTTCTATTTAGATTGGTTTTCAAATAATGGACAAAGTGTGCCCCTGAAGCTAAGACTCGGTTTGTAAGTTTGTCGTCCTCTAAGTTTAGTTAGAGTATTTAGCCGCGACGTCGATCAGTGCGGCACTTTGAAACTGTAACAAACTGTGGTAAAACTGAACTCCAGCTGTTACAACATTTTCCAGAAAGAGACGAAGTTATCCTTACTAAATTGTGCAACGCGGATGACTTCCGATTGCACAGCGGTCTGCCCACCCGAGATTAGATTTTATATCTTACCTGGCAGATAAACAAGATTCGTGAAAATATTTTCACTGTTTCTTCCGTCATTTGAGATTCTTAGTAGACTAACTACTTCCCACTGTGGTGTTACTGTAGTGTGGGGGCGGAAAAATTAGTTGTTTTTCAACGATTGCAATCTCTCCAGGTATTTTTTTCAAAATGTGGATGTCAAATCTCTGTGTTCTGTATATTTCCCTCTGCCAGGTTGTTCTCCTTTACTTCGACGGGTCCAAACCCTACCACTTCCACCCAATATATATATCGTTCCCTAAATGAGAAATGTTTTACTAAATTGCTTAAGTGAAGTATTCTCCAATTATATACTTGCATGTCTCTAACAATCATATCTCCAAAAATGGAGCCATTAGAAACATCCACAAATGTCGACGTTTGAATGATTCGATTCCGAGTAATTCCCATTGGATGCTGCTAACATTAATCGATATATGCGGATTTTCCGAAAAATCTGATTCGCTGTAATATCGTGAATTTTTGTGAAGTGAGGTTACTGTGTTAAAACACTGTCAATACTGAACTATTTGTTGTTGCACCGGGGTATAGTATTAAAGTAATATTTAATTTATTTATCTTGACTGAAGGGCATCATGACACCATGAAGTATATCCAATTACTAAAAAAACAGTTCTCATTTACTGATGATTTTTTTCCGACCACTCCTGCTTGTACCACAAGAGATATTCAAATATTTACTCAGGTCGGGAATATCATCGTAATGATATTGATTCAATAATTCAATTTCACTTCCCGGTCAACTTGTGTCATATCTCTAAAATTGGTTTAGCTATATTAGTATATATGTATTTAAATTATAAATAATATTTGTAGTTTATAGTTTAAATAGAAACAATATGTAGTGAATACATAAGAGCGGAACTCCTTCTAAGAAATGAGATGGGAGATAGAGAGAGAGAGGTAATTCATTTCTTCACTGATATGCGAGAGGCCTTTGTTTGCAGGGCCGCATGAACTCACCAGTAAAAAAGTACAAACGTACAAAAGGACTGGGCTCGTCTACCCAAACGATCCCAGAACGCAATGCATCGATGGTTGTTTTGCACAATGTGTGATCAAGAGCGCTTTTCAAGCTATTGTTATGATACAATGCGCGTTACTTTATCTCGTCTAAGAAACAATGCAATTATGTTAATCATATCACAATTTGTACAGACTAATGATTCTGCTTTGTTCTTTTATGCAAATTAGCATTTGCAGCACTGCATTCTGGGATTGCTTGGGTGGACAGATCCCAATCCTTTTGTAGTTTCTGGCCATGGAATGGCGAACTGTCATGATGCTCTGTATCAAACTATAGAGTGAGAACTGAAGGAATATAATCGCACGCGGCATTGCACAATATCTGAACTTTGGAAGTTTTCGCATTCCACGTCGGGAGAGAAGAAGCGACAGCTGTTCATTCCTGACATATTTATAGACTTACACTGATATCCAGAATATGAAACATTAACGTTGCACCTGCATGCTATGAACAGCCGATTAAATTTCAAATTTAGTTCTTTGTAACCCTTAAATCCAAGCAACACTAGCAACTGTTAAGGATCAATTTGTAAATACCTCTTTACTTCCTTGTGAAGCCAGTAATCAGTAACCTACAGTAGAACTGTAGTACTGTAACATTTTCGGAGCTCCTACCTCAACCTATGTGTACAAGTCCGAGTGTGAAGTTCTGATGGAACGTTTGTATAGAATACTTGCAATACATAAGGTTATTAGATAATTGAGTCCCAACCAGGCGCTTTCAAGCTTTTGTGCACTGAGTTCGGAGTAGAAGTTTTAGCAGTTGAGGTGGTAAGTCCACCCAATCAAGCAGCCAAAAAGACGAATTCCATATATATATTGTACTGATTCAGAAGAACAATGTTTTCTTCTGAAGTTGAACAGGTGGGATTCATTTTGCTAAAGATATTATAGTATGACATACTCTCACTGCACGATACTTGAGTATTCTGTTTTACTTTGCCTATAGTTCTCACGCTATCAGTGCCATACATAGGATGACATAGATATGTCAAGAAGAAAAAAGTATTGAAAAACACAGCTGCGGATTGTAACGAATGCATAATATTATAAAAGTATTAATAAAGTTGAGAATAAATTTAGATTTTAGTCATCCAGTATGTTTCATCGCCCAAACTCTTGTAATCAAGAACAGTGTTCTAATTATTGAAATTAAATGTTTTTAAGTACCTGAAATACATAAAATTGATAAATATGCCTTTGTTATCAGTGATTCCAATATTAGAAACTATTTGGAGCCTGACGTCTAAATATCCTGAGATATTTACCGCACTGGTACCTTACAAAATTCTAATTGTCAATCAGTATGCTGTGGCCTGACGCCTTGCCCTGAATGCTATGGAAATGCCGTAGTTTTCATGGTCAGTATAATATTATAAGAATCTATAGGTTGATATGTGTCAACGCAATGTTACTCTCTAAACAAGTTAAGGACGTGTTGACACTAAGCCTAAAGAGTTTACACTAGTAAAGCCTCACGAAGTGCAACGCTTGTCAACGATAGTTCGCGCGCGTTAGACAGATATACTATACTGACATGCAACGGTTTTAATGTTTCTACTGCGCTGTGAATGTAAACGCAACACAGTCTCCGCCAGTCACGAGTACATGGCGGTGTAATGTTTCTAATTAACAGTATTTTGGTAACTGCCCGCACTACCCGACGCAGTTCTGTTCCTGACAAGAGATAAAAATAGATCGCTTTCATCCTCCTCAAAGGATCAAGAGGACACTCCAAAGCCGGAATTGAAGCGAAAACACTTTCAGGAAATAAACCCACTCTACAAGTAATCGTGCGCTGTTAAAATCGTGAAGTGGGACCCGTGGACAAAGGTCGAAATACTCGTTTCCTGTTTATGCAAGTCATCTAAATACATCTGATACCATCTCAGATTTTCTGGGTCACGCGAAGACTACATTTCCTGAGCACTCCATCAACAGAGACATTGCTGCATACAAAAGGAAATAAACAGAAGATACTAAATAACAGAGATCTGTATAAATAAGCTTTCATTACGTTCGAAGTGAGAAGGCGTTAATGTACTTAAAGTTTTGCTGAAATGTGCAGTGATTTGCCGGTGGAGAACACCGCTGACACGCATCTCCGCAGGTCAAATAAACCCCTTGTCAAATTTTAAGATGCGCGCATCAAAATTAAGATCATTGCGTTCCGACTTGACCCCCTGTGTCTAAGCCATGAGATTGGATAGCGTATATAAATAATTGCAGAAAAATCTTGCCTTAGTCTATCGCTCATACTGAGAAGAGCATACAAACAACTTCAATTTAGTATTTCTTCACAAGGCAAGTGCTACGGACAGAAGATGTGGTATAACGACCAAAGTCAATGGTCCCCTGTTCAGCACGTGAATATGAGAGTCTACCAACCACAGTACGAAGACGATGAAGATCTTCATGTTAAGAGGCCAATGAACTCGTTCATGATCTGGGCCAAAATAATGAGACGAAAGTTTGCTGAAGAAAATCCCAAACTTCATAACGCTGAAATCAGCAAAATGCTAGGCAAAGCCTGGAACGAGCTTACAACTAAAGAGAAGCGTCCATTTGTAGAAAAGGCAGAACGATTGAGAATTATTCACATGAAGAAGTATCCGAATTACAGATATACACCAAGAAGACGAATAAGAGAAAGGCGACAACAAATGCCTACAAACTATATAAACCCGAGCTTCATTCACGGTCCTTCACAATCTGGCAACGAAGCCTTTCAGTTCCCACCGACTCCCGAATCGAGCCCTACAGATAACCAATTTGCTCAACGAGATCCATATAGCAGTCAATACCAATACTACCCAGCCGAAACTGATGCACAATTTAGCCCAGCCATGTCTTATCCGAACAATGTTGAACCAAGATCGATATCTCAGCAGTTTAATTGCTCGCCTCCGCCATATCCCAATACCGAAACCTATGCTCCCGTACCATACGAGAACCAGCAATGCTTTGCTCCTCCTGACAAAAGTTGTCGATTCTCCTCAGTTTCTTCGGAACCGCAAGATAGCTATCCTTTGTGCCAAGACAAAATAGTTCCCGCCACATCACATAACTCGTCCTACAATAGCTGCCAGCTTTCAAGGGAAAGGAGTACATATCCAGGACAAGCAAGCAGAAGACCGCGCCCTGGTGAATATCCAGGAGAGTCGATACACCAGAACAAATCTACCATGCAGGCTCGTACTGCGTGCCGCCTCGCTTCACCCCCTCCTAAAGACGTGTACGATCGAAGCAGCTGCGCAGTCACGGAGTACAATAGAACTAGGCAAGAAGAGGCTGGACATATGTTTGAACAGTTATCTGATCTTTTGTGCGACGATTTGGACAGAAATGAGTTTGATATGTATCTGAGCTAAAGCGTTCAAAATTGAATTTAGAGGCGAGTATGTTGCAGGACTGAATCCAAGCGAACCCAGCCTGGTGCGGAACGTTTCACTAGTGTTACAAAACAGGTTTACTGACTCAGCTTCGATATCGACGTTCTTGTTGAAACCCAAAGTTTCTTTCTAGTTTGTTGATGTTTAGCAATGACAGAAGATATGATAACATTTGGAGATACACTAGAACATGATCTGACAGCACTAAACAACAACAAAAAACATATCTTGTCTGTACAAACAGAGAAGCTCATTGTTCATGTTATGGACTGCCTCGAATCGCACTTTTATTTTAAAACTATTTATGGGTTTAAATTCAATGGGTTACCGATTAGTGTTTGGTTGTTGCAAGCTAATGCATATCAGGAAATAAAGTATTTTTTAAAGTTTAGATTAGTATCGATGTAGTGAAAATTAATGTTAAGGGGTTGAACACCTATCTCAAGTACCACTTTGTTGCAATCAGACAATATCGTTGGGTGATGATAGATGTCACATTTTTTTACAGATTTTATGTGTTAATTTGACACTTCCTGTCCGGTGTTGAGGACTTGTTCAGCTGATATGCAAGACATATGTGCCAACGATATCTGCGACAAGAATAGAAAAAAAGCCAGAGTTCACAAATATTTAGCGTTATACTTGCCATTTGCAGACAAATGTTGTCAGCAAGTGAAAAAATCCTTGGTACAGATTGCCAAATGATAAAATATCCATGGCGATAACTTAATAAAAGTGTGACCTTAAAATTTGGATTTGAGTCAAATGTATTGACGTCGCAGTGGTCATCCATTTGAAGTATTACTAAACGTTTTGAGCTAAGCGCAGACCAATTTGCTTTGAAACTACAAATGTTTTCAATCTGTGACAGAACAGATTTTCTGAATTAGAAAACTTTAGCTGAAAAGAATGATTTGAAGTTCTCCCTATAATTTTCCCTGAGGGAATAAATAACTGAAGTGCAACAGGAAATGTCTGTCTAGTTTAATCCGATCGAGAAGGTTTTAGGGTTGAAAGGCGATACACGATTTTCTCATAAAACTGATTTGCAACTTATGTGACACTGGATGAAGAGTTGTTATCACGAATAATCATCATTATCACAAATAACTAACATAATGACTCTTTTCCCAGATAATGAGGTTATGGTGTTATGCCCTTCTTTAACGGCCAACGTTTTCTCGATTCGCGTGAGAATTGACAAATTGGAGACTGAAAGAGCTATTATTCGCCGTTGTCATTTGCGTGCAAATTCGGAATTTGCAAAATGAGTCAAGCGTGGACCCCCTACCTGGAGTGAAAGCGATCAGTCTCGAAAAGTAAGACTGAAGAGCAGCTAATACAATTCCAGGAACGTCTAAAAAGGCGATTGTAACATGCAATTTGTTTTACGCTAATTCCAGAACTTCGTTACTCTCAAAAAACCATAGAAATATTCATCCAAATTAAATCCAAATCTTGCACCATTATCAATATCAGCCTATTATTCTTGCAAATGTACAAAAAAGAAACATTGCGAAATTGTATACCGTAAAGGCTGCAGGCATTTCTATGGTTAAACGCGTGTATAATTATATTTTCCCATACCCGTTGGTTCTAGAAAATCTGATCTGACGTCTTCCCTCAAATTCTGGTAGATACTAGTATAGATTGATCACTTTTATAAGCTGTTGTACAAACTAGATTGGAGAATGGTATCTCCCTATCTGTTTAATATATACAAATTATTACCCCGTTTCCCGGTAACGAAAATAACAGTAAACATTTTGTGTTCCCATCGATTTATTCTAATTCTAAACATTAATAATCTATGATTAATCTATGGAATTTTAACTTGGCTTTATAAGGTTATCACGACACCAAGAGATTAATCTTCACGCCAATGGTAACCGGAACATTAACGAAAAAAGTTCACGTGAGTTCAAGATTTCTGGTTAACCGTTAAGAGAGTTCCTTCAACAATCAGCACTGAAGTGTTGGTGACACAGAAGAAAGAGTGACTGAGTTTCAGTTTTACATCACCATTTTTTCACTCTTCAGTAACGGCAAGGAATCTCGTATAGTAACTTAAACAAATATCAAAGATGGTCTTTCAGAAAATCTGCGGAATCTACATATATAATTTGCACGATCGTCTTACTGTTTATGGCACACATTCAGGAACAACGAGTGGATAAAGATAGTTTGAAAGCCGGGAAGTCGTCGAATTTTTCTGTTTTATAAACGTCTGCTCAAATATCCTACAATGGTCTCAACCCGGTGAACAATATCTTGGAAAATGAGCGCTACTGTTTAATGAGAAAATGAATCCAGTTTACCCTAAATTGTGCTCGTTTTCGTATAATATTCGAACAATAGCCCGGTTTGTTAATTGACTTGTACACACCTCGGGCAATATCATCTGCTAACAACTGATAGGTGGTGCTATATGGCGTGCATATAAACAGCTGTATTTGAGTGCTGACGTCGGTGAGCAGATTTGTTCACCACAACACACGGTTTATCGTGTGACTTGTTTCTTCGGGGAGGTACTTCGCAGGTGAATTAAAGATCGTAGCTTCCTGTAAGTTAGTTAGCTGGTTGCTGGTAGCGATCAATTCCTCTCCTGGTTGGCATTTTTGGCACTGAAGTGATCTATAAATACATATTTAGAACAACCTTTGAAAGCTTCAGAAATTCTCATAAAACAAGTTATTTACTTTCTTCTGATAAATCACACATCTTTATTTCCCAGTTGGCAGTTAGTCTTTCTTTGTAACTAAACAATATCGTTGTCAACTGCTCAAACAAGTTGTTTAGTAAGGAAGGTTTCTTCGTCTTCATTTCTGATGCAACGTACTTTAATACCAGTTGTGAAGGTACTATTTTAAAACTCTTAAGTGAATTCTTGGTCATGTACTTTTTAAAACGTTTTTGTTATATTAGGCTTATCTCTATTTTTTCGATTTTTGTTGATGCGTTTGTAATATTCATTTGTTTATTTATTTCTTATATCGTGTTGTTTGTTTGTGATGCACACTTCTACAATCTTGTACAGCCGATAGACTCGGCAGTAGCTCAGTTCATGAACTGCCTTAGTTGTCCAGTGCTTCCACTCTGAAAGTTTTCTTAAAATATTTGTCAGAAACTTAAGCGGCATTGCAGTATTCTAACAGCAAACAAAATACTTCTAAAATACTTATAAATAACAAAACTGGTCCTACTGAGACAGTTAATTCGTTATGCCATTTCAAATGTGACATGCATTGAGTTCATACGTCCAATTTAATTCGGCAAGATTTTGGAAATACTTTAAAATAAAACATTTTGAATACGGGCCGGTTCAACGAATAACATTAAAAAAAGCACTCTGACAACCTGTATATTTGCTGCACAATTTATGAATTTAGTCCGACACGGTGATAGCACGACTTTTGAACTAGCCGGGTTGTGCTATACACTATAGCCATTTGGGTTCAAACCGGTCGTGCTATTGTTATGCCAATGCAAAGTCGAACTTGATTGGATCACTTTAGTTCCTCACGGCAGTATCACGGCCTTTGACTGAACGAGCTTAAGTCGGCAACACATCTGATCGCAGGTCAACTGGAGAAATGGTAAGCGGGCACGAGACTACTAACTGGACGTACTAGGCGGACGGGCAATGTGTATAGTAAAACACCCCGCGTATAAGAACCTAGAGTATAGTCTAAACAGGGTTCTTATCGATAGTTGATATCAAAGGGAAAAGTTTGGGCGTTAGGGGTGGGGTAGGGTTGTCAGTATAAACAGGGTACTTAACCACAGTGGTTATGGTAGGTTAATAAAATGTTGCCAAGCTAATTTCGAACAACATATTTGTACATTTCTGAAGAAATACTTCCAAATGGAAATGGATTCGCATGCCGAGGGGAAATTAATACATTTCTGTCGCCAATAAATCAATTGGAGGTTCTCGTTATTTATGCGTTAGGTAGGAGAGGGGATAGGGATTCAGAAGCGTTACTGGTTAGATTGCATGAATGTGCACAACAAACATCAGGGGGAATATGCGAGGTGACCGGTCAGCGGTGGACTGGATCACATGGGAATACAGATACAGATATATACTGGTGTTCCCCGCGGGGCTTTTCAGCCACTGTTTACAGAAGTACGAGGGTTCAGCGTTGAGGGACTTGGCCAGACCGCTGAATTAATGTGGTTCACAACAGTTCTGTCTGATACGTTGAGTAGTGCCCTCAGTATACAGACCACAAAACCGGCATTAGCCTACTCCTATCGACAAGTGTGTCCGTTATTTTAAGTCCTCTGATAGAATGTCGAGAGACTAGACCAACGGCTTAACGTCCCTGTCCACGGACTGAAAAACGTGGTGGTCCACGGACGGGAAAACGTCGGGGTGGACCGCCAGGGACAGAAAATCTGGAACGGGAACGACGGAATTGTGACCAACATCTCGATATTGGATTCAAACCTAGATCTGGGATAGTGTTGCTGCCTCGCTTCGCTCGACAGCAAGAAACAATAAAGTAATGTTTTTCCGGGCTTTGTAGGAATTGAAAGTATCAAAGTGACGTCACACCACTCTACGAGCAGCAGAAGTGAAAGCAGGAAGTGCTAAAACTGCAACTTTAAAATCCCACAAAGCGCGGAAAATATATATCGCTTATTTGTTTTATAATATATGTCCTTGGTTTAGAAAGATCTTTGTAAACCACTTTGATCGCTTTTCCTCACGCGTGCAAGACATCCAAGTATCATAAACGTGATTGTTGTTTATATTGAAACAAAAAGCGATATTATCCGGGCTTTACTGATAGGATTTGAAAGTACCAAAGTGACGTCACATTCACCTTTTCAATGCCAACCGAAATCTTGATGTCAGCACTTTTAAATAGCAGAAATGGAAAGAGTAGGTCGAAGTAGGTCAGTAGCAAAATTAGGTAGTTTTATCTAGAAAAATGAGACGATTTTTTTTCAAAAATAGATTTTTTTATAGGGAATGTATGGCGAATTTCCATTGGACGGTTGAAATTGCTAGAATTTCTGTTTTTAACAATTTCGGCAGTTTCAATTTGCTCCTCCTTTTGGATCTTTCTAAATATAGTTTTAAAGTTAGTAAAATATCAGTTTTTGTTAAAAAAATATAATTATAAACCTTGCATTATCTGTTAAAAAACAAGCATCTTAATTATACACACGAAACAGTTTTTTATAGCTTCTGTGGTATTTATAACCACAATGCACGGAGAACTAACTTTTGTTGACATAGCAAAAATAATGAAAACAGCGTTTCTTTTAAAACTGACGTCATATCTTTGGATATGGTAACCATGGTAACCAATTTAGTGAATACATCACTACGCTTAATTAAAAGTTTAAAGACCGCTGAAAACACACGCCGAATTTCAGGACGAAGACACGAGGCATATTGAAAGTCACCACTTTCTTTTTTATTAAGAACCACAGAGAGAGAGACTCAATGTTCTTATTTCTTCGACAATTTGAGGCTCAAAATGTTCTTATTTTGTTCTTATTAGCTGTGTTTTCCGTAT
>JANVCJ010088508.1:0-18680 GCA_026413505.1 Epizoanthus ramosus
TTGCCAAAACCAGTGGGAAGAATCGCAAATACATCACGTTTCTTTAACACAACTTGTGATATGCATTCCTTCTGCTCGTCTTTCAGTTTCTTTATCGACAGAAAAAAATACAAACATCTTTCGAATACAGACTCAAAATTCTTCCATAGCCATATTACAAAAAGACGAGTGAAGAAGCGGTGAGCGTGATCTTCTTGATCTTCTCGAGTCGCATGGCACGTCACGCGTCAGTCATCGATAGGTGAACGGACCAATCAGCGACGGATACCAGAATCTGGTATCTCGGAACAGTGATTTGAATAGAATGTCCACAGGCTCTTCTTCCCCTCCCCCTCTCCCCAGTCTCCTCCCTTTCCCTACTTTTTTCTTCGCCCCGTTTTTGCGCCCCAAACCTCACCAGAAGAGCCTGTTCACAGGCTATATGCTCGAAGATATAGAAGCCTCACTCGTGAGATATTGTTCTTGTCACTCGAAGATAAAACCAATAGCTTCTCGCTACCGTGTAATATCCTCTATTTTTTTTTTTGTTGTACATTGGCATTTTATTGTTGCCGATTTTTAGTATTGTAAATTATTTTAAAATAATTTGCAACTGCATTACTCAAAAAATGAGTACAGAAACCCCATTTTTATTGCATGTTTGGACTACCCTTTATACTATGGTTGACAAACGGGTTTAAAAAAATCTGTTTTGGAGGAATGACCTTAAATAACCAGCCACTGAGACTTACAAAACAATATAACAATACCATTAATGAATAGTTATAAATATTTACTATTCACCAAGCCATAGATTTCCAGGATTTATGAGTGTAATACAAGTGATACACACATGTTTAAATATCGCAAACAAATTTTCTAGCAAATGTCGTATTTTATGAACAATTCCAAAAAAAATGAAAAATTTAGAAAAAAACCGTATTTTATGAACAATTCCACCGACCGTAAGATCCCAAAAAAATTTGAATATTTCTGAAGATTTTCCAAACATTTACGTCTTGGTGAATAATAACAGAGCATTACATGGCCTGCTTGTATATATGATTTTCATCTTCTAAAATTCAAAATGTATCTCTCACATCTTCGTATCACTCACTAGAATGAGATATACATGTATTAAGTAGGAAGAAGAGACTACTCTTAATAATGTTTAATTTGTAGAGCACTATTTCTACTGCTAAGTCACTCTCAGGACTCAAAATGGTATTAGTACTCGTCAAGCACGTTCATTTCAATGGTCACACTTTGCGTTTTACCCATGTGTTGAGAAGGGGTGACATCTCACTCAGTTGTGAAAGGCACTCTCAGGACTCAACATGACAATAGAACTCATCAAGAGCTTTCATTTGAATGGTCACACTTTACGTAATGGTATTTTCCATGTATTGAGAAGTTATGACATCTCACAAAGTTGTGAAAGACACTCTCAGGACCCAAAAGGTTAATAGTACTCATCAAGAGCGTTCACTTGAATGGCCACAGTTTGTGTTCACCCAAGTCTTGAGACGTTAAAACATCTCTCAAAAGGTTTTAAAATAGTACTTATCAAGAGCGTTCATTTGAATGGCCACATTTTGTGTTTACCAATGTCTTGAGACGTTAAAACATTTCTCAAAAGGTTTTAAAATAGTACTTATCAAGAGCGTTCATTTGAATGGCCACATTTTGTGTTCATAAATCTCACTCAGTCAAGCACTGCATCATTTCCTTCTCACCTGGGTCTGTAAAGCTTCAATCTCCTCCCGTTCCTTCTTGTCTGGCATTGTACGTGCAGCCTTCTGGTATTTATCGAATAAACGTTTCTCACGACTGAAAACAAAACCAACTTTAAATTAAATTCTCTTAAAACAATCACAAAAGCACGAGATAATAAAAAAGAGCGGTAGGGTACGATACAGTACATGTAGAGCTAGGCAGAAGAAGGGTACTGATTGGGTAGGATAGTAGAGGAAAGTATAAATGAGGCTGGAACAGAGTTTAAAGAGTATCGAGTAGTATATAGGGTGAGGTAGAGTTAGGCAGGAGCAGGGTACTGATTGGGTAGAATAGTAGAGGAAAGTATAAATGAGGCTGGAATAGAGTTGAAAGAGTATCGAGTAGTATATAGGGTGAGGTAGAGTTAGGCAGGAGCAGGGTACTGATTGGGTAGGATAGCACATGAAAGGTACTGCAGGGTGAGATAGAGTTGGCCAGGAATATGATTTGTATGGCAGAGCAGTGTTAAGGTACATGTTAGAGAAGGTCGACATGATTGCTTGATTGCTTTGCCAAGGAGATCGTTCAATAATGTGTCTTCCACAGGATATGGTTGACAATGTTAAAGGGGCTGTGTCACGGCTATTTGAAGGCATTTTTGCGATGTACGAAATTCTCCACAACTAACAGGAAATCTAAAAATAACAGGTTACCGTGGTAGAAAAACACAAGAGAGATAATGATAAGTCACAAAAGAACGCGGATAGCTAAAATTGGGGAAGATTAAAACGTATTACAAACTCTCAATTTAATTTCGGTCCAGGCTAGACATTAAATACGTTAAATCCATTCGTTCCCAAAATTGTACCAAAATTGTGTTTCTTGTATTTAGACACTTTCGAGTTTCGGTTTTTACACTAAATAACCATTTAACCATTTCTTGTCATCCTGTTGAGCCTACAACTTGTGTTTCATGACTGTGCAGGCTTTGTTCCTGACATGGCTTGAGAGCATGCGCATTACCGTGACATAGCCCCTTTAAGTAAGGTTGGACTATCCCCAGTTTGGTTTGACGTTGTATCTCCACTATTACAGTGCAACACAACTGTACAAGTCTTAAAGACAAATCTTGTTCTTAACTTTTGGCAATTTTAACACCTGAACACAATGGGAGGAAATTCAAAATATGCATACCGTAACTTCCGAACTTCTTCCTCTTTGAATTTCTCCAACCTCTCTAGTTCCTCTGTTTTTTGTTTCTCAAATGCTGCTATCTCATTCTGCAGCTTTGATAAGCCCTGCAAGATTATAAAATAGATACTGTATTATCAATCTTCAGTGAGAACCATACTCTTTGATTCTATGTGTGATAATTGATCCAGAAAATCTCATGCAATCAACCTCTACATGTACAAGTAACTTTGTCACTACTGATAAACTTAACAACATACCTCATCTCGCTCAACTCTCAGTTTTGCCAAGGCTGCATTTTCAGCTCTAAATTTTTCAATCTCTGCATCAAGTTCTTGTAGTTTCTCCCTGACTGCAGTGCTCTGAGCTGTGCCATTCTTGTTTGAATTTCCTTCAATAGTCGTATTCTCAGCTTGGGCTGGTTGGACTAATGGGGAAAGCTGAAATTGAAATAGTGAACATACAGTAAGAAATTGTTGTAAAACATCAGTAGCCCGTTAATACAAATTCTAAATTGGAAACTGAAAAACGATATTTTGTCTTGAATAGATTTGAAAGGAAGGCCATTTAGTACTCCAATGTGACATAGAATAACAACCTTCAATCTTTAGAACCTTCCTGCAGCTCTCAGTCTGTACATCAGGTATGATCTTATCTTATCTCTATCTATTGCTTTCTAAAGCACATTTTCTTCCAGGATTCTTGGTTTGTGGTGGTTGTATTTCTTACTCCCAACAAAAAACAGATCATATAAGGATTCTTGCTGCATAATGCATAATAGCTAAATGCCACTGACAGTACAAAGTCTACTGGTTACACTGCATAAAGTGAATGTGATTACAAGATGATTACCAGTGACACGGTGACTGGCTAAATTTATAAAAAATCAGTTATAATTTATTTATGTTCAGATTGTGTCTCCATTGTTACCAGTTCAAGCCATCCAGAATTCATATCAACAACATGTGCTAGGATTGATCAACCAAAAATGGACATGTTCTTTGCATCTGGGTCAATATTGGGTGATAGTTCAAGCCCTTCATCGATGGCTAGTACTTGCAATGTTCGCTACAAATCAACCTCCACAGGAGAAAGGTGCCTTTATAAGATTATGCAAAGTATACTCAAGAAACGTCAAGCAAACACCTATCTTCGCTGTGTTCTGTCAACTTCAACAGTGATTCCAGCACAATGTGAAAGCAGAGAAAACAGAATGAACACTTTCCGTGTATTACAAACATCTGGTCACCAAACTACTCGCTATACCCTCACAATTCACTGCCCCTGACATACTAGAAATAGCACAAACACTGTTTATCAGTTTTCACCATCATAAAATATTCTTGTAAGGTAAATCAGATGATGAAAACGATGATGATTACAATAATACCAATGATGATGATGACCATTATATTCTATTACAAAACTACATTCTAGTACTACAGATCTCAAAGTAACTGCTAGTGACAATTCCAAAAATCATTGATTGTGTTTCTATAGTAGGAACCTTCTGACTAGCGATATTTGTGCTAGTGCTGTGCATGGGAGCTCATATCGGGATTGCCACCATTTACTGGATGTGAAATTCAAGGGCTTTTCCAGGACTTTCCAGGACCTTTTCAAGCAAATCCAGGACCTTCTGGAGAATAAATAAGCCTCCCGGAGTTTATTTTTATTCTTTTTGGAAGTTAAGAAAGATTTTTTTTGCCCATTCCAGGATTTTCAAGGACCACGACCCAAATTCAAGGACTTTCCAGGGCATGGAATTTTTTTCCCCAATTCCAGTTCATTTCCTTTAAAAATTTTAAATATAATTGTTTTTTTAAAAAAACTATGATTACTGAATAAAAGTATTTTTCCATACTTTTGAAGGTTTTTCCTTTTGCTTTAGTTGAGGAAACAGCTTTGTAACAAGAGATGATGTAGGAGGAGATGCTGTCACTAGACCATTTGGTGCACATTCTGGTCCCATTGTAGGAACACTCCTGGGCGGAACATATGACCTGTAGGGCGGGGTAGAAGTGATAAGTGGGTGGATGTCACTTATTGCATCATCCATATCTTCGTCACTACTAGACTCTGTCCCAGTCTCCTTTATCTCGCCCCAGGTCTCCTCATCATCAAACTCTTCATCCAAAGGTTCTGACTCCACAACACCAACTGTCATATGAATATAAAAGACAACACAATTACAAGTTAGAATATTTTCAGCACAAGTAATATCTTCAGATCTATATTCTCCCTAATAAAACTGGATCCGTAGGCCAAATAAACAAAATACCATGGTTCCAGTAACATGTCCAAAATACATGTATTTAAGGTCATTAGAATTTTACTAAACTTTTGGTTAATACCTCTTTTAGATCTGGAAGCAAAGATGTGTACTAATTGTACAAATATCCTTCAGCAGTGATATCACAAGTTGCTTGTGATCTAATACCTGTCAGATGATTTCTTTTTCTTCTTAAAATACGCATGAAAGTACATGTACACTTGAATTTTGGGGAAACATTCTAGTTGAGGTTAACAGATCTAGAACCACAGGTAGTTTTATTTGGCCTTATAAGCAACATCTAATACAAGTACCATCCATAAATTAGTTTTGATGATGACGATGATCATGATTATGATGCTAATGACAATGATAATCATGATTGTGATGATGTTGATAATGACAACAGTGATGATGATAGTGATAGTGATACTAATGATGATAACGATGATGATGATGACAAAAATAACTAGGTGAATAGTAAATCTCATTTCTAAATGGTTATCAGAACCCCATGCATAGTATATGAAATTTGTTGTTCCGAATAAAGATAAGCCACTGCACTTCCATTCCATAAACATACTAATAGCCAGAAATGCCTTGGTCACTAGTCACACGTGACAAGACTTCGTGAAATGCACTTTCACCCGTACCTCTGTTGTTTGCATCAGTTTCTACTACTGACTGGCCAGTCTCAGTACCAACCATGACTGGCATGTTTGCCCTGGCAGGTACCACTGTGCTGTCCATACTGCACTCGTGGATGGTATCACTATCACTCTCATCTGCAGGAGCAAGGAACTGGATTGGGTAACTATACAACAACCACAATGATGTTACATGATTGTACTTGGTTGTCAAAAGTGCAGTGGTCATGGAGAGCCTTATAAATTGTTGCCGTGAAAGAAAACTTAAGTATGCATGTATCTGCAGAAAAAACTAGCATCAAATGCTCTTAAGCTAGTGATACTAAGCAATTTTTTATATAATTATGGACACAATTCGTGACTTTTTTCTGGTGATTCCATGATATGCATTTCCCTATAATTGAACAAAAATTTCACAAGTACTGGGCTTATTATTATTATCGACAATTTATGGTATTAACAAGACAATTTGTACCATTTTCACTGCTGTCATCATTGTGTTCGCTGGTGTTCTCAGATGTCGTCACTCGAACATCACTGCTATCATACCCAGTATCCACTGGACTAAGAATACCATCAGGACCTGATGTGGCATGAGCTGTTGACAGGACAAATTAAACATGTGCTATAACCATCTTAATTGACACATCAGTTATTTACAGTTTAAACAGTACAAAAAAAATCAACTACAGTTATCAAACTTTTGTGTATATCAACTAAATATACTGACTAACAACAAGAAAGCACTTTAATTTATATTGTATGCATTTTTTGGTATTCACAATTATACAAATTATATATATTATTCCCCAAGGCAATGTTTTCTCTATCTCTATCCTTCCTGGTGATTTATCAAAACTATACATAAGAGGAAGACTAAACTGTCAATTCCTCAGACCCTTTGTTTCCTGTTCATTCGCACTTCCTTGTCACTGAAGTTCCTATAAAATATACTGTGTCATACTGTAATATTATAGCAATAATAACTGATAATACATTTAATAATTATGCAGTCATGTAATAATAATGCATGTATTTATTGTAGTACATGTACAGTTATGTATTTGGAACCATAAACTGGATTTTCACCTATAAAATTTAAAATTGAATACTGACAGTCTAGAATATTTACAGACAATTTAATCCCTTCCTATTGCCTCCAAAGCCATCTCAAAAAATCTCACCTTACACGCTCCTCCCCATCCCCACAGAAGCCATTCTTGGAGCATTGAAACAGGTAGTTTACATAAACCATCACATGTAATGCCATGATTATATTGTGACCGACTTACAACGCTAAAACAGTAAATACAAACACTGACACTTTTCTCCTTCACAACAAGAATCAAACTTTCTCAAGATTTGGCTCTCTCAAGATTCTTGCAAAAGTGATTGATTCTCATAAAAGAAAGATATATAAGTGCCAGTGGATAGGCTAAACTAGACAGACAGAGAGATAGACAGACAGTCATTGAGGGAGGTATGTACAATGTAGAAGGACAGACAGACAGGGAGGCAGGTACATGAACACTGTTGCAGGACAAGACAGTGTCAAATAGACAGATACAGACACAGAGACTGAGACAGATATAGAGACAAATAGACAGACAGACAGACAGTCAAGGAGGCTAGTACACTGTTGCTAGACAGGACACTCAAATATAGACGGCCATGTAGACACAGAGAGGCAGATATAAAGGATGATAGACAGACAGACAGACAGGCAGACAGACAGACAGACAGACAGGTAAGATGATAGACAGACACAGAAAACAAACAAAAAGAGACTGAGAGACAAGTTGGAATTCAGATAAATAGGCAAACAAGCAAAAAGAAACCCAAGCATGCACAGGCAGAGAGGCAGACTGGCAGATGTGTATATAAATAAATAAATATTAAAATAAATAAATATGAATACAATATTTACCATTCAAAGCCATGTTTGGTATTCTATTAGGCTTCACCTCCTGCACTCCCCCTTGTACATTCCCTTTTGCCTTGGCCAACATTCGAACCACAACAGAAGAGTTGGAGGAGAGGGAAGAATTTGCGGCTGCTTCTTCCAGCATCTCAAACTCTTCTAGTTCCTCTTCCTCAATCTGCAAAGAGATCATGGTTGACAGATACGGGTACAGCACAATCAACCATAGTTTTTTATAAAGTAAACAAGATATAACATGCATGCTGATTGATTGAAAGCCATTTACCATACATGTAACTCAATGGAAAACATGGCTGTGTTCATGTTATAAAAGAAATAGAAAACATTTCTCGTGTTTTCCATTTAGTTATGGTACATGTACTAGCACTCGTGCAAGTTTTGGAGAAAGTGAAATAGCTGTGGAAACACTCACCTTTGGCTCGATCATGCTACCAGAGCTGTTTCTTGTTCCCCCAAACTTGCACTCATGTTAGCATAACTTGATTGAAAACAGGGAAATGTTTTCTATTTCCTAAATATTCCTCCACAACCTACCACAGCACATGTTCAAATTGCAAATGTTCAATTTTCTTCAAAACTAATAATTTAAAATGTACATACAAAATTAGTAGTTTACAATTTTTAAAATGGGAAAATGCAGCTGCCAAGTTTATCCAAATGGCCATTAATTTGTTTGCTTTTAGAATTGATGTAAATATTTTTGTTCAAAGTCAAAATGTGTATAGGCACATTTCTGTCATCTCGCTCCAGAACTGAAAGCTCATAATCAAAATTATATAATTATGGCAGATTGCTGTTCTGTGAGGTATATGTGACATCATTTTTGAAACATCAATCACAGGTGGTCTTTACCAGAGAACACAGACGTTTATGGACTTATGAAGCATATAATTTCATAAATAAGGATCAAATGACCATATCATCACTATATTATATAACTTGGTAACCATGTATACCTCCTGGTTTTCCTCCCATTCTTGCAATTTGCCTTGTAAAGATGAATTCACTGACAATTCAAGAATCCCTGACATTGTTGGGGATTTGTTGCTCTTGTTCATCTGAGTACTTCTGAACAAAATACAAATTCAAAGCAAAATGCAAAATCAGACACAGTTTGCACAGTCATGTAAAAACAAGTACATGTACAGTATGTCTGCCAAGACGTTTGTTAGGACAGACTTAACATGTATGAAACATTTGGTTACTTGAGTTGACTACTGTATACACATATGACAGTGTACACATTTGTACTAAACAGTGAGGTGTATAGAATGATCTACAGTACTTCAATCAAGGATTAAAGATGTTTTTATCAGAACCAGCAGCTCAACTCTGGTTGGTGTACATATGATAACTCAGCTACAGTGTACTGGTTGTAAACCAGCACTAAAACCTATCATGAACTTCAAGGTTAATTTAACAGATCATAAAATGAGAAATGAGATAAAGGATACACAGCTGATACTGTATAACCCTTTACAATACTATAAGGTACGTACATATTCTGTTTGCACCACAAACACCACAGGCTAGGAATACTTTTATCGCAGTACATCCTGACAAATACATGTATATAATATGACTGATGTGAAATCAAAATGCTCTTTTACTTTGGAAGAATATACACAGTGGAAATTTGTAGGATTGTACAATCATATAAGAACAAGAAAAGCTAACAGGTAGAATACTTTAATATATTTCTACATTTTTGGCAAGTAAACCAAATTATTGATAATAAAATCAACTGAAAGTTGATCATATGTTATGTTGTTTGTAGTGACGGTGAGAGGTTTGAGCTGAAGTTTCGAGCACTAGCCCTCTTTTTCTCTGACGAAGGACTTGCACTAGAAACATCAGCTCAAACCTTCCATCCTCACGGTGAACAACATAGTTCACATCAACTTTTAGTCAATTTATTCAGTTTGTACATCTCACCTTTCTGTTGGAGAAACTGTGGTCTTTACCAGAGCTGATGACTTTACTGATCCCTGTGTGGTTGCAGCCACAGACACTGCAGGTCGGAATGGGCCTATGACACGAGAAGCTAAGACACTGCTGCCAAATGCCTGCTTGCTCTCTGAAGCAGTGTCAGCAGCTGAGGGGGCCTCTGTAGCCTTTCCAGCTAATTTTCTTGTCACCTGTAAAAACAGAGATTGTCCAGGAAGAAAATAAAATCCAGGAGTCTTCAGGAAGCGAATATAAATCCTGCATGTACTGTACATGCAAATATATTAGTTAACTCTTAACTCTTTTACTGATGATTTTCCGTGTATAAATAAAGTTGTATCTATCTATCTATCTATCTATCTATATATCTTTACATGTATCAGAGAGTCAACTGTAAGTACATGTTGGGCTTGTTGTCATACATTGTAGCCAGTTGAACTGATTGCAAAAGACACAACTCATGCATGAGGTTGAAGCAAAAGCATTAGAAGGCACCTATATGTATGACAGCCACTATATGGCGCATGTGTGACCTCGGGAGCACAACCTACAGCTAGATGGATTAAGCTGCAAGTAGAGATGAGGTGCCAGACCACAATATCAGCATTTAAGCCTACTTTTATTGATGAGTGTGTGGGTTCTTTTAAGTCCCTTGAAAGAAAATCATGATTCATACTAGACCAACGGCTTAACGTCCCTGTCCACAGACAGTGTGGCAAAAGAAGGTTGCACAAATATAACCCTCGGGGAGGCCATGGATTCAACCTGCTGTGGGACCTTCTGGTTGGGAGTCAGAGATCTAACCAACTGAGCCAACCACACTCACAGTGTAATTATATAATTATTTTTACAACTGTAGTTATGTTAATTTGCAAAAAGATTGCAAAGTGAATAACAAAGCTTACCTTGTGTAATGATAACCTTAAATGGCTCCCTGGTGCCTTGTTACTCATCTGGACTCCCATGGCCTGTGATGTGGGTGCTTCACTTTTACCAGAAGTTCTTGCTGTATATGTTGCTGTTTGAGGCTTATTTAAGTCTCTCTTGGCATTCTTCTCTTCTTTTTTACTTTTCCTTGGCTTCAGTCCAAACCTTATGAGTCCTTCTCCTTTCCTCAGGAATGTCTTCTGGGGTTTGGATGCACTGCTCACAACTCCTTCTACTTTCTCCTGGAATGCAGTGGAACAACTAACAAATGAACGTACATTCATTTGGAAAGTAAAATGCTTGCCTACTACTATATGCATTATTAAAAAAGTGGCAAATAAGAGCACTATTTTGCAACCGGTGTATAACCATTTAGCCATTTTCTTGTCATCTTGTTGAACTTACAACTTGTGTTTCATGGCTATGAAGGCTTTGTTCCTGACATGACTCGAGAGCATGCGCATTACCGTGACATAGCCCTTTAATGCCAGTTCCTTCATTCTTCATAGTTCAGTATGTTGATCAAAAGCACAAGATTCACAACTTGTAAGCCCGGGCTTACTGGAATGCTTTCAAGCAGCTAAGCACCTGCCAAGTAGAAATTTCATACCTGTTCCAGTTTGAGCTGCTTCTCAAGTAGTTCCTCAAAAGAAAGTGTCCCAGCTCCTAAAACATAAGCGAGGACCATATTGACTCAATAGTTAAATTTATACACAGTCACATGTTGTCCATCTGGTCCTCGTTGTTGAAACAGTGGATAGAGCAATCCAGCAGATAACTCCTTTACTTATGCAGTGGATCAAATAAGCTGAATAGTTAACACCTAGTTGCTAGCGCTATCCACTCTTGAACAACCGGGCCCTTATGATATTGCCTTCTAAACATTTTGTGATTTGCTTCAAAGTAACTGCTTTACACACATGTACCCTAATCATAAAATTAGTGCCAGCTACTGTAAAAGGACAAAGTAAAACTCTTTTGAAAATAATATTAAACAGGGATGTTTCAAAGTTGTTTCTACAGCTGCCAGCTGTGTGAAAACTTATTGATATTCCTACATGAAATACATGAGACAATATGATTTCTGGATAATAAAACTTTAACTCACCAATTCCAGGTTGTATTGGTCGGTCTTCCCCTGTCATGCTAGGCAGTGGATCCTCTAACTAAAAAGTGTGTTGCAAAATGAATATTAAACATTCACTCTGTGTTCTATCGCCATATGCTATGTGTACAATTAGAAGCTTTGCGTAAATATGGTTACTATACAAAGGAATGTAACCATGGTTACTATACAAAAGGCATGTAACCATGGTTACTATCGAAGGTCATGTAACCATGGTTACTTTACAAAGAGATATAACCATGATTACTATAGATACATAACATTATAAACTTGAATTCCATGTAAAATTAATAATAATTTAATTTACTTAATATTTTATTTAATTTTTTTAGAAATCAAAATTATCAATTATTAAATTATTAATATAATTATAATTATAAAAGTTAATTAAGTTACCATTGCCAAATATATATTTTACAACTTACTCTTGCGTTAAAAACTCTCTCTTCTTTTTGGCAATTCAACTGTTATTTGAAGAAAATGTTTGACTGCTAGAATTTACAGTCTAGATAGCAGCTGTTATATTTGGAGAATTTACATCTGATCAAGCCAGGTGCTAAAAACTAGAAGTGTTCAAACTTAACCCTACATAGGCTGGGCTATGTTTGGTGTCAGGATAGCTGCATATTAGAGGAGATGACTTAGGCCCCCTTCCCTTCCTTAACTTTCTTCTGTACTAATTTGTACTAATTGGTCTAGATACAGTCTAATTAACTAGGGGTCCCATTATAATGTGTCTCGGAGCTGTGTGATTTTTCAATACATATCTATGACAAAAAATGACGTCATAATAATTAGTTAGAACTGTCATCTTGAATTTTGGGGCTGCCATCTTATATATTTCTTTTGACATCAGAAAATCATTTTACGTGAAAATGCCAAAAATGATCATGTTAAGTTGGCTAAATCTGTATATGCATGTGGGGAAATAAAGAAATAAAGTTATTATTACTGTATTATGTAGCGAGGGCTACGTTGCTAGATTTGACTCATCAGATTGTCTGCAGATAGATTATAGGAAAAATCTGAAGTTTTGCAGTGTTAGTTCTTTTCTTAAATAGCATTACAAAATATTTTTTATTTGGGGGTTTACCTCCAACTAGTAAGGGTCTTTAAAAAAGAAGATTAATAACAGGAAAAAACAGTTATCAAGAAGAAAATGTAATTATAGTATACTTGTAAATTGGAATAACACTAAAACATTGAAATATACTCACAGCCAGCAAGTTGTAGACAGTAACTTTGTTAACAAGATTACCACAAGTACTTGGTACGTGTTCCACCACCGTTTACTTAATGGTCACTTTGAGTGTTCAAGCGCTGTCATTATGTTTACACACAAATTCGTCAATATAGTTAATGTGTTATAGATTTAATATTATTTTATTGCTATAAATATGCTTGTTTAAATTGAGAATAATGAATATAAAATATATTATTTTTTAATGGCAAAAATATAATTAATTAAATGTATTTTTTTTTAAAATGTTTATATAAAATTATATTTTATTTTATTTTATAAATGCACTGCAGTACAAAACAAACAAGAGAAAGACCAGTAGATATTTTACAGTTTTCGTACATGTAACTCTAGCTAATAACAAGATTTATGACATGTATAAAGGTGAATCTTTGTTAACATAATTATTTATACCGTTTTCTAAAATTCTATACAGTTGCTTTAATATAATTGTCTCTAGGTTTCTCAAACATCTGATGTACAGTAGGTCTCTCAGTCATACTCTCGTAGGATACAGACTTGGTACGTTTACTAAGGTACTGTACGTGGGCTCTATTTTGCCGTGTGACTTATTTTTTTGACCAATTAAATTTTTGAAAAATTAATATCAAAAGATACACAGATGACTTCAGTAAAGATTCACCAATAACAAAATTAGAGGCTAGTTCATGTATGTATGTTCACATCCATGGAATAGTTGGACCACATGATTCAAGTCCAGAATCAGTCTGGACCTGGATCTGTTCACGCAGAAAGTTGGAACAGTTCCACAAAGTTCCAAAACTTGGAACATGGCACAGATGGCAGGTTCCATGTGGTTCAATGGTTTTTTATTTACCACATGTACAACATTACACGTACAAGAAAAACGAATATAAAAAGTGAAAAAAGGTGGAGGGCACAGGATTTACAACCCTAGGGGGTTAGATTAGCAATCCTGCGCCCTTCGTATTTTACAATAAGTCAAAAGGTGATAATGTAAAATGGTAGCGTAAAGCAGAATCTGGAATTGTAGTTTGCATTTGCAGTTAATTTCGATAGCCGACATGATAAGATTTAAGTTATGCAAGATTTACATAACTGGAATCTTATCAAATACTAAAATTATATGCGGCTTAGACGAGTCTTGTCCAGAGGATTGAAGTGGCAAACAGTGGTAACCTTTTAGAAAACTTGTGTATACATTAATTAATTTGTATATATAGTTGTAAGTACATGTCATATACTATGCCCTGCTGGCAAGCATGTACATAAATTACATTATGGCATTTTTCAAGAGAAAAACGATATGTACATATATGCTAATTTAGATCTAGAAGATAAACATGCAGACAATTGCAAGCTTGATACGATGATAATCATAATAATAATAATAATAATGATAATGAGAACTGTATAAAACTTGACAGACCTAATGATGAACTTGTGGCCCTCCTATAACTCTAAAATTGTTACAATTGATTGAATAAAATATTATCTATAGTAGCTAAACTATTGACAATAAATTAAGTTTAAAAGTCTACAAATATGAAATACAGTATGAAAACAAAATAAAATAGACTAAGATATAGTAAAATACTGTAGATTTTTACTTCTGTCAAAATTACTCTTAAAATTGTTGTTTTCTAAAATGCAATTTGCACCATTTACATCCCTAATAAGTGTGTTCTAGAATCTTGCACCAGATACAGAAAAAGTTCAGACCCCTTCAGTTCCACAACTAAATTACAGAGAAGATTTTCCATGCTGTGACAACTGTTTCTGGAGTGGATGTCAGTGTTTCGTATTAGGTCTTCATATACATGTGTGATGGCCAGCCTTTATGCAGTCTTTGGAAGATTACATTTCACTTGTTTACTTGGCATCCAACCCAGCTTTTATTTATTTATTTATTTTCGAAAAGTTCAATGCTGTTTGCATTGAGGTTTACCTTAGCAGCATGTTTCTGTAACCTGAACACTTGTTCAAGGTTACACAAAAAACAAGAAGTCCATACAGTGACTCGATGAAGCATAGTACAGTTTTCTCTCTCCATTAGGGAGCCATCTTCTGAGCATTTTGACTATGGCATTCACAAGCAAAGTGTCTGGTCTTGCTGCAGTTAGAAAGGTGGTTTGAGTTTGAGTATTTACCTGAGTCGGTATCTTTCTCTGTTTTGCAACCACCTCTCATAGTGACTTCTATTCAGTCCTTGATGACTGCTACAGGAAGGGATATGCTGCCCAGTGCTGACCCCTGTCAGGGCATGTCATTTTGTTGGTATTTATAGTTGTCCACTGCAGCGGTGTTGCTCAGTGCAGATTCTATGGCTACAGCACTGAACAAATGCAACCATGCATTGTGTCCAGTCATGTTCAAGGAGTTTATCTTGATGTTGGAAGGGAGACATTTCATTATATAAATTACAGACTATTAAAGCTAACAGTTCTAGACTGTTGTTGTCTTACAGTTTATATCAGTCGTACCACATTTGAACACTGTTTATTACAGAATATAATGATTTACTTTTACAAAGTACATGGAACCTTGTAATTACAAAGTGCAAGCAAACATCTCCCAGAGTAAATTTACCAGTTCAATTATTCAGGATAATAACTACCCTTTTGTCATTGTAACTTTCTGAACTTTATGGCTTGAGTCTTCTAATTACCCTCACACAATATCAAATATTTGAATGCAGCAAACACACTAAGAATCGCTGTAGTTGATCCTAAGACCAAATTCAATTAATAATAATAATGATGATAATAATAATAATAATGATAATAATGATAATGATAATGATAATAATAATGCAATATATAGCACTTCACGATCACTAATAATAATAATAGTAATAATAATAATAATAATAATTGTAGTAATAATAAGAATCATAATGCAGCAAACATGCTAAGAATTGCTGTACTTCATCTTAAGACCAAATTCAATTAATAATAGTAATAATGATAATAATAATGATAACGATAATAATAATGTATTATATAGCAATTCACAATCACTAATAATAATAATAATAGTAATAATAATAATAATAATAGTAATAATAATAATAATTGTAGTAATAATAATAATCATAATGCAGCAAACACACTAAGAATTGCTGCACTTCATCTTAAGACCAAATTCAATTAATAGTAGTAATAATGATAATAATAATGATAATGATAATAATAATGCAATATATAGTACTTCACGATCACTAATAATAATAATTGTAGTAATAATAATAATCATAATGCAGCAAACACACATCTAAGAATTAAAACTGTACTTCATCTTAAGACCAAATTCAATTAATAATAATAATAATAATGATAATAATAATATAATAATAGTTCAGGGCACTTCACAATATCACTAATAATAATAATAATAACAATAATAATGATGATGATGATGATGATGATAATAATAACAATAATTGTAGTAATAGTAAAAAGAATCATAATGATAAACTTTCACTATCGCAAGGTAGCAGTACCACAACTTAGCCATGCCTGTGAGATGCGTTTCCATGAGGTTCAAAGTTTCTACTAGTTTGGAACTTGGACAAACTTTAAAGTTCATATTTTACGGACAAAAAGTTGCTTGCATTTGCATGCAAAAATTTCTTGCAACTGTACATGCAAAACAGCTGTTTCTAAACTCACTATTTAATTGTGTATCAAGGCTTCTTTAACTGGCAGTGGTCAATATTTATTGTGAGGGTCTTGGCTTAATTATGAATGCTAACTTTGTGCAGGCTGGACCAACATAATGAAACTTGAACAGTGCAATGATGTCCCTTTGCAATCTCCACTGTTAGCCAAGCGCTTCTATTTTCATTGCAGTCTTTACATGTATTTCTTTATGATTTCTGATGCCATTTTGTCTATATAGGCCAGTGACCTACATGTATGGCTTTACTCTTCTTACCCCTCGGGCTTGGCAGATGGGGGCTGGAATGGCCTGGGTGGTTTAGACTCACCTGTTTTGTAATTGTCTGCATTTACATATGCCCACCTTTCTGCTTCTACCTAGGCAATTAAGGCTTGAAGCTGCAGTTCAGCCCTTTTTGATATTTAGCCCATCAATTGTTACATGTAGCTTCTGAATACCTCGCTATTCTTCCCTGACGCATAACTACAGTTAGAGCCACTACAGAGCTCTGATATCCAACAGAATAGAAGTTGACTGTCTTGCTATCTTGGCATTATTAGCCATTATATCCATTTCAATATGTTGAGATAAGGCACTCTATCAACCCACCTGTCTGAGCTATTCTTGACTTGCACCTGGGTACGGTGCCCCTCAGAGATCTTTTTGAGCATCTCAATGCTGGAAGGGGTAAGATAGGGTTCCTCAAGAAGAGCAACCCGCACCCCTTTCAAGGACTGCCACATGAAACTGGACCCGTCTGCAATCTCGGCACTGAAACACCCAAGATCAGAGAGGGATCTCAAGATATAACTCTTACCAGTTTGGGATTAACCCGGTTAAACACTGTACAGATATTTTGCACAAAGGTATGCGTGTCTACCCCATTAAGGGTACATATCTTGTGCACAATCTTTGCACTGGTATGAACATCATGTTAAGACTTTGACGGGTCAGGTACCCACTGGTCATCCAACTCCACCATAGTCATACCCTTAATACTATTCCTAACCACCTGGAAGGCCTTACTAACATTCTGCTTATAGTTACTCTTAGAAAACAACACTCTAAAATCTTTCTCGCCTATACAGGCATCTATCAACTGGTCCTCATCCTTACACTTGTAGTGGTTGATATAATACTCCAGTTGCATTTGGTCTTCATAACAGACAGGCAGCTTGTTATTTCGTTTCTTATCCCTGGTATCCACGTAATCCTTCATTTTCAGTAGTGATAGGGGTCAGGATAGCGTCAAAGTGGCAAGACGCGGCGCGCAAAAGAGTTTTGGTGACATTTTTGGCAGGGGGTATGCCTGCGGGCAGTGGCGAGGTCAGGGGGCGGAGCTAAAGGTCATGGTGGGTTTTTATAGCATAAGTGTCAGTCATATTGCTAAAATATCAGTTTTTGGTTGTAATTCTTGCCTAGAGGGTCACTTTTGGTGAGTATATTACTAAAACAATGCCTACTACTCGCTCAGGGAGATCTGCGAGGGTTACTTTCAGCCCAGTGCGCAGAATCAAACTGATACCCAAAGTAGGGCGTGGTTGCAAAGTCCGAAGGCGGAGCAATACAAGAGCACCCGTGTCAGTACCGATCATTCCACTTCAAGTTACTACTCAAGGGAGGAACAGACGCGCACGTACTCGTCGCCCCAGTCAAAGAGCAAAACAGGGAAGGAGAAGACGTACTATTGTGTACAAAACACCTGGTCTAGTGAAATACAACAAAAGAACAGGTCGCAAACCTAAACCTCGCATACAAAAAGGTGGAACCATATTTGGGCAATACGTATCTCAACTGAATGGCCTCTGAATCACTTTATGCTCCAGCATATGGAGTAGATGAAGTGGAAATGATGCAACATCGTGCAGCATACAGAGAAGTTGCAAGGGGGAATACGCTGAGCGACCATGCGCGATGGGTGAGATATGGGCCAATCAAAGACTGCAACTTTCGCAGCAGGCCGGTCATACCGGACTTGGAGTGGGGAAAGAGTTACGACGGGTATGAAGATCCGACCTATCATAAACTACCACCGAATTACGAAGGATTTA